>VDFB02388173.1:0-12272 GCA_007258455.2 Sequoia sempervirens | reverse complement strand
AAAGGTCCTCTCTGCAGCACTTTGAATTTTGTATGTTATCGTGGTTTTGTAGCACATCTATCATAGCATAGCACTAAAATTTCTTCTTTGAGGTTTGGGTTAGAAATATTTTTGTCAAAACATTGTTTGATCATCTGATGATGGTTAATTGTGGCTATATGATACTTTTCTATATCATCATCCAACCTTGGGGTTTTTTCCAAATTTTTGTACATCATCTCATATGGAGAAACCTTTAGAGCCAACTTGAGGGTGATTTGGTTCATCAACAGTGTTGCTCGTTTGTGATTGAGCCAATCTCTTTTTCTTCTTAACCCAATACATTTGATTAACCTAGTTAGGTTTTTGTTGATTGATTCTATTAACCTGCTCCCTTGGGAAATTTTTTGGAAAGATAGGTTCTCTTTAGTCATCAAGGCGACCAGGGTCGCAATGCTTGTGAAATTTGGTATGAATCCTCAGGCAATATTAGACTTCTCTAGAAAAGATCTTATGTTTAATTCTGAACTTTGTATCTTTTCAGGATCTATTACTATTCCCTCCTATGGCATTGTAAAGCTAAGAAGCTTTCTTTGGGATGCTCCAAGCAAATATTTTTCTAGATTAAGAAGAATCCCAAATCATTGGTCTTTCAAAGAAAACCCCTTTAGATGATTGAGATGATCATCTTTGACTTGTGAATTGCCTAGACATATGAAAATAATCTAGTTGACCCATCTTTCCAAAGTAATTCTCATTGCCCTTTGAAGAGTTGCACCAGCATCAGAGAGTTTGAACAGTGTTTTTCAATATGCAAACATTTCCCTCTTGGTGGTAAACATTGTCCTGTGTTGGTCAGATTCCATTATGTAGACTTGATTATTCCTTGGGTAATCATCTATCAAGGAGTAACTATCTGATCTAGTTAGAGTCTATAGGAATAGCTTCATCAATAGTGAGGGGTAATGGTCTTTTAGCAAAATCCTCCTTAAGTCTTGATAATGAAGACAAAGCCAGATATCACTATTCCTTTTCCAAATTGGGATAGATTTAATGCCTAGGTAGAAAATTTGATAGGGAATATGACCTTTTATTCGCCCCACTTGACGAGCTCTTGTGCTACCAGAGCTTCAACCTTCAGGTTGAATATCCTTTGTCTTTGTCAAATGGACTTGGGTCTTTCAGCCACGGAAATTGTATGTTGAACTATACCTGTGTTGTAACCTCTGAGATCATATCTGCAACATACATCCTTTAGCTTTCTTTTATCCTTGTGAGAGTCTTTGCTGCCAACTATCAGTCTTCTATCATTTTTTACATTAAGCTCTTCACAATCATTTGAAACTACAAAGAATTTTTTCTTGTCGTTTCTTGTATCTTTGACGATATCTATCCCTAATGATGGAAAGTCAAGAGAATTTCCCGACTTCTATGCAAAGGAAATAATTTGAATATCATTGCCCAAAATTTTCCAATTCTAATTTTTTTAGAAATTGAGTGTCAAGCAATGATCTACACCACATCTTGCTTTGTCAGGTTAGAAACTGATTTCAACTATGGTTTGATAAGAAACGTCTGATCAACAATGTTGTTTTGTGGTTGAGGATTCCCTTCTATATCGAAAGCTTCATAACTCTCGATGAGATCCCGTACCTTATATATGTAATATCTTAGCCATATATTTAATGTAGTCACTTGCCCATAGATCTAGCTTACTATTGATTCTAAATTTCTAACAGCTCGTATCTTACTTGCGCCCATTTGTTCTACCATAATCAACCCATGAACCAAAGCTTCATATTCAGTATCATTGTTGGAGAATGGAAACTAAAAATGATTGTTTCTACGGTTTTTCGATTCCAATGGAAAGATCAATCAAACACCCACTTTGGAACCAAGCTTGCATTCAACATCATCAAAATATAAGGTCCACAAATGATTATTGTATGGGTCGTCATACTTCTCCTGAATCTTCATCAGTTTCAGAAAAAAACGTGATCTCCATTGAAAATTGCATAGGTGTTTAGCCTCACAGAATGGAGATTGCTTAGTGGATTAGAATTAATGATTTGGTTAAGCAACGCTTCTTCCAAAACCTACTCACTTATATCTTCTTCCTCTTTATTAATTTCTACACAATATCTCTCCTGTTGGAAAGTAGAGGTATGGAAAGCTCTGAAACATAGATTTGCATCATCCACAATGTGTTCAAGATGCAAGGATTTAGATAGGATCTTCATCTTCACCCCGTGTTTGGTTCTCAATATCACGTGGGACCAGTCAAGTCCTAGGTATCTTCCAAGCTTAGCGGTGAAATCTCTTGATAGACACATTCTATAGATCGATGGAATGTCTATTACTACCACTTCTTGTGTAACCATTTGGCTTGGGCAAGAGAAAGGGTTTAGGGACAAATCCTTTATCTGACTAATAGTTGGGACCTTCTTTATGTCCAGTTGCATAATTCCCTTTTCAAGGGGTTCATACTCTAACTTCAAAGCATTTGCCACTTGTTTTGGCATGGTAGTGGTACTAGCCCCCGAATCGATCATATTATTATGCAACAATTTGTCTCCTACTATAAGTGTTAAAAAGAAAGGTGTGGGCTTTGTTCCACTTACCTCTTTATCTTTTTTGTTTCCCATATCATTTGCATAAGTTGTGGCTTTCCGAGCCTAGCAGGGAATCTCGGGTTTGTCATTCCTACTTTGATTGCATCATTGAGTCGCATTCGCCTGCAAGCTTTTTTCTTCCACCTTTAATGCTTCTTGAAGTAGGTTTTCTTCTTGAGAATTGATATGACGTCCCATAATGATCCATTGGCAGGTGCCTTCTCCAATTGCTCCACCACATTAAGCATCCCAACTGTTTGGGCCTTAGGCTTAAATGGTGGTATTTCCTTCATTTTCTAGAGAAAATGTTCCATCGTGACTGGGCTTGGTGTTTTATTTGTCTCCTTTTTCACCAACATTATTTTATATGGTTGTGGAAAATATTAGACAATGGATGATGAAGCCTGCTTCTCCAAGGGAGTAGTTGACACAACTGTGAATGTGGCAGAACTTGTACATATTCTCTCATAAGCCTTCTATTTGATCTTGTGTTGTAATCCAACTGCACTTGTGGAATTCTAGTCGTCAAGGCTTCATTTGTGAACACAACCTCATCCTTTACTAACCATGATAAAAGAGTTTGGTCAGGCACAATGTCTAATTCTTTCTCTAGGGACATCCCTTTCATTTGTGCTCTGAAATGAGCATTCTCCATTTCCTAGCTTGATTCAATAAATATTTCTAACTTCTAATCAAGCATTTGGAAAACTTCAGGTCCCAACCGAGCATTCCAAAAAAATAACTATTGATAATCAAAGCTTTCACCTCTTTGACAGTCTTATCAAAAAATTTAGTGAGTGGGGGACAAATTGTGTCTCGCTTAATACCTTCAATTTTTTTATAGAAAGTCAACTCTTCTTTTGGAGTTTAGAGATAAGGGGAGAAGGAAATGTAAACATAAAACATAAAATGTGATGCACCACATATTTTACAACATTTCAAACCCAAATCATTCCTATGATTGATATAAATAGACAAAAAATGCCACAACCACTCAATGTTGGAAAGAGAACAAATATCAAAGGCTAAATTCAAGCACATTGCAAACTTTTAGATCTTTCCATAGGTTGTGTTCATTAAGGTCCAATCAAACATAAAGATTTCTTATGGGTAAAATAATAGTATTTCAGAAATCACATGAACTCTATCTCTCAATATAGCATAGCACAACAAAATAATAACTTTTAGAAAAATAGAAAAGTCCAATGACAGTCCAATTTCCAAAGCCACTATTCTACCATACAAGCATAAAGCATAGAAATACACTATTTAAACCACCTAGATATAGCTTGCAAGACACATTGTTTAATTCATAATGACAATACAAAGAAAGAAAGCTTGAAAAAAGCCATACATGCACAAAGTCTCAATAAATTCCCCTCAATAGTTCATGATTTAATTATAAAATGAACTTTGAAATAGAGGTCAGATGACAATTCAAAAATAGTTTAAACCTTAATAGATATAATATGCTAGAATAAAGTAGTTTTGTAACTTGTTTCTGAAAATAGTTCTAAAAACCTTTAAGAAAAATAAAGAAACACTTCCTTAACAAAGAAAATATCGCTTGGAAAATCAAATAAAAAAAATATCTTTCTTTATGTGTCACCGCCCTCCCTTTATAGTTAGGAAAAGAGATATATGGAACCTTAGCTCAAAATTAATTGTCACCAGGTGTTGACACTTGATAGCACATGATCCAATCATGACCCTTGGTTAGGCCACAAAATATCTTTGCTCATTAAGTCTTAGTTATTGCATTAATACCCTTTAGATATTTTAGCAAAGATAAAAGCTCATACACAATCAGATCCTAAAAATAATAACATGGAAAAAGGACCTAGTTAATCGATCACATCAGTCCTAGGCACCGTCTCAAAATTTCCATCACAAAAACCAAGGAAAAGAGAAGGAAAGGCCAGCCAACTCCAACAAACTCCTCAATCAGAATACTTTATAGGCAGTGCAAATAACCCACAACAAAGAGATGATGTGTCAACAAGGTGAACACTCCCGAGCTTGCAAATATAGCTCCCAAGTAAATGTCTGACAAGTAAACAAGTGTCTTGAACCTTCTCCTTAAAGGAATACGATGAATGAAAGCTATGCAACACCATGTGGTGCATTGCAGATCTTTCCAATGATTTTATTTGAACATGGGTGCACTTAAATTTGAATACATTTATGCAAACCATAAATGAAAATGATTGAGGTGGAAAAAATACTTCACATTTCATATAAAATATAAGGTTTTATAACCTTGCATTAGAACAACATATAAATTTTCTAAGGGTATGACCCCTAATAATATTATGTTCTAATAGTCTCATAGCAAGGGCTTGGCCAGTGAGAATAGACAGTCACAACCCAAGAACCCCCTCTTTTTGAGGTCTACAAATATCGTCCCACTTCATCAGAGGCAACTTACAAGCATCCAAGCTCCTAGACCATAAAAAACTATCTAGAAAGAGAGTCCAAATCCTTGATAAAGCTTAGAGGAGCCACTTGCACCATGTACATCTATAAATAGGGAGATCCTTAACCAGTGATTTGAGAAGAAGCACTCTACTCAAAAGGAGAGCCACCATATAGTCCAATGACTAAATTTACCCTAAAAATCAATTATCTTTTTCTAGGTCACTCAAGGTAAAGGACCTACAGAAATAGGAATTCTTAGCTACTCTAGGGGAACACAGCCTATTTGAAACCTGAGAATCCTAGCAATTGTCAACTAGTTCAAAGGGGATGTATTGAAAAAATAAATGGAAGACTTTCCTTCATTAATATGCTGACCCAACATAGCCAGGTAAATGTCTAGCACCTATCTGAAATTGGTAGCTTCCCTAATCTTGGCAATTCCCAACAAAGCAGTATCATTAGTGAACTGAAGGTGGGACTGAGCAGGAAGGATTATCCACCAATTCCACCCATGAATGATCCCTTTCCTCACATAATCCTTCAAAAATATTCTAATACTCTTAAGTAAAATGATGAAGAGATATGGAGATAGGCGGTCCCCCTACCAAAGACCATAAGATGCCCCAAAAAATAAAAAGAATCCTTGTTGATAAGAATAGAGTGAGAGGTTGAGGTAACACAGCTCATAACTCAATCAATTCATTCATTTCCAAACCCAAAGAGACTAAGTACTTTTTGTAAAAAGGACCATCTCACCCTATCATAAGCTTTAGCCATTTCTAGCTTCATGAACATAGCCTTTTCCTTTGAATTAGCCATCAAATGGATAGCCTCAACCACTACCACAACCTCATCCAAAAAAAAATTTGAGACACAAAACCTCCCTAATCTCTTGAGATAACTCTATGTAGCCATGGTTTAAGTCTCTCCTCCATGAGCTTAGAAATGATCTTGTAGACCATGTTGCAAAGAGAAATTGGTCTAAACATATTCAGAGAACTAGCTCTTTCCCTCTTGGGATTGAGTACCAAAAAAGTGGAATTCAAAGCTCTTAGCGTCTATTTGTTTACTTGAGATTCCTACACCACAACTAATAAATCATATTTGAAAATATCATAAAACTCTTAAAAGAACTCAATAAAAAATCCATCTGACCTAGGAACCTTCCCTTTCCTAATTTGAAAAATAATCTCTTCAATCTCATCAAGAGTGATAGGCTTTCCTAGACTCAATTTCATCTCATTAGAGAGAATAGAAGGAATATAGTTCAAAATAATATTCTCTTCCATCAAAGCTTGTGGGGAGTCCTCCTTGAAAAGAGAAAAGAAGTATGAGTCACTTCCTTATAAATTTATAGGAAGGAGGCAAGGTGGCTTCCTTGAGATGACACTAAAGAATACAACAAGTTCCCATGCCTTCTATCTTTAACAGAATTAAAAAAGAAAGTTGTATGCCTATCTCCCTTTTGAAGCTAGTAAATCCTAGACTTATGTTTCTAGTAAATATCCTGGCATATCATCCATTCTTCCAAAATCCTCAGAGCCTTTCCTTCTTATAGAAGGCAACTCTTTGAAATACCTTGATCCTAGATATGTTTGGTGATTACATCAAGATAGTTCTAGGTAGTAGCTTTAACCTGAAAGGTGTTTCCAAAGGACTTCTATTCCATTTCTTAACCTAAATCTTAACGAATTGAAGACATTTCACAAAGGAATGCATAGTAGTTCCATGTGTAGGAATACCTCTCCACCACCAATCCTTGAGATGAATAACCCAAAAAACTAGTGCAAATAAATTAATATGAAACTGTGAAAGCAAATGACACAAGATCAAAATAGCAACACAGAGTCAGTCTCCATGAGGGTAATGCAAATGCTTCAGAAGAAAAATAGCATTAAGAGGATGCAAAAGTAAAGATACAAAATACAAGCTAGGAGGTGAGTATAAATAGACTATGAGAGAGGGGAGAGGTGGAAAATACGACAAATGGGAAGAGCCCACAACAATAGCCTAAGATAGGCAAGTGTAACTCCCATGGAAGATGCCAACACCTTGCACAAACACACTAATACTCACATAATTAAACCTAAGTAAGCTTAATTAAAGCTTAGGAAAAACCTAGGAATATAGGAAAATAAATAGCCCAACTAGGAAAATAAAAACCAACACTAACACCCCCTTAAGTGTAGCTTATGAGGATGTAAAAGATGATGGGTCTCAAAAAATGAAGCCAAGTTAGGTACCCTTGTAAATATAAAATTCCCCCCCAAAGAATAAGAAGCCCCATCCCAAAAAAAGTATGCCCCCCCATAATAGAGAGAGAAATGAAGTGGAAGGACAAAGAATCCCCCCAAAGATATCCAATGGTAGATGCTCGAAACTAGATGTAGAAGATGGTCCACGATCATCAAACAAGATTCCTTCCTTTAGGAAGAAACACAGCCAAAGGTGTATGGACAATTTCTCCCACGTTTTGAAAGGAATATGTGGGAAGAAAGTGTAGAATGGATGAAGTCTCTGAAGTTGGCTCAAGTATCCCCATGTAGATGTTGAAAGCTATCACAATCAAATCAGGTGTTCTAGGCCACACTGTTGAAAATGAAAAATTAGAATCTCCTAGAGACTGATGTAGAGCATAACCTAAAGACTCAAATATCTCTCTAAAGAATTCTCCTCTAAATGTTGATTCAATGTATCCACACTCATATCAAATTGTAATGAATGATCATGTAGAGCATGAACAAGAGGGTCAAGGTGTTCCCTCAAAACAATTGAAGAAGAATCAAGTTCATCAAAGAGAAGATGAATATCATCAATAGTTTCCCCCTGTTGGTGTAAATAAAGTCTTCTACCCAGTTCATTCATTACTAGGGGACTTGTTTACACATGTTAAGTTTACTTAGGTCCTAGGAAGGAATCTTTCTAGAAGGTGTTAGTTGTCATTAGTTGTTATCTTATATTTTGACTTGTAACACATGTGAACCTAGGTAAGTGTGATAAGTTGTCTCATGTCATATGATTAAGACACTTGTCATAATCTTATGACATATTGCATCTCACCTTGGCTATATAACCAATAGGTCTCTCTCATTAAACACACACAAAATCATAACATTTAATCATATTAATAAGAATACAGTTTATTCTTGTCACATTCCATTCTCTCTCTTTGTGCTTTCCATTTAGTCTCAAGATCTTGGGAACCATATCCAATTCTAACATGGTATCAGAGCAAGTTAGGTGTCATTGGATAGTATTTTTTTGAAGAGAGAAGGTTCATATCAGAGCTTGCTAGTGCAAATCTAAGCTCACCATTGCGTCTAAAAGGTTCGAGGAAGTCAATTTTTCCTTTTCTTTCATCCCAATCGTACATACGAGGTCAAACCTATAAGGGTTTGAAGTTGAAGAGTGGTTGCTAGATCCAGAAGGTAGCTGCATTTTTGGAGCATTTTGGGTCAAATTTGATCCTACCATCACATCCAAAAGGGTCCAAAACCTTAAGATCGACTGCCAAATCGTCCAAATCGGAGCATTTTTCTAGTAAGACAAAAAAAATTACCCAAGGAGCCATACGCCCCCTCCAAGTCATCATAAATATTGATGGTACGATTTTGTTAAAAAAATTAATTATTTTTGCAAAATAATTTTTCAAATATTTAAAAGAAAAATTTGTAGTTTTTAAAACATTTTTTCAAAAAAATTCATTTGAAAAATCATTGTTAAAAATCAATATAAAAAAAATTCTATGGAGTTACTGTACCTTCCTGCGTAGTACAGGTGTAGGTACCTGTAACCTGCCAAAAGGTCACCACATGGTGATTGGAAAACAAGCCTTCATTACTCCTACGAGCCCCCCACACATCCAACAGACAAAATATAAGGTGATCAACATTTTAGAAAAAAAATGAAAAACTCAACGAACTTCTCCAAAAGTGATTGACTCTTGGTGTCATACTCCATTTTCTCTTCTCCTCTTTTTGTGGATGTTGACATAAGCTCTACTCTAAGTCTGATCCGTGTGTTTCATCTTCCTCTTGGAGTATCAGATTTTCCTTCTTACAATGGTGTAATCAGCCTTGGAAGAAGGGGTTCTTAGGTCCACTTCTATGTTCAATTCCAACTCCATGAATTGTGGGTCTTGATTAATGATTGAGAAATTTGTGCATGTGGCACTCTATATGTATTATTAGAATCTACTTTGTAAAGGTCGGCTAACTGAAGAAAGATCAGCCACCTGAGGATAGAAGATAGAAATTAGATCTAGGATTTCAATGTTTTAGAAAGATACTCTGAACAGTTTAGTAAAAAAAGGCCTGGTTTTACAAGTTTTCATATGTTTCCATGTCAAGACTTTTAAAGTTTGGATCCATTTTTGATAAGGTTAATGATATATGATTAATCCATATGCTAGTGTTTTGTTGTGCTTAATTGTTCATTATTTGATGAAAATCAATAGAAGGAATTGAATTTAAGGTCATATCATTGGATTATTTGTGAATTAGATTGTTATGGTATTTCATCTGATCTGTGTTTTGAATGATGAGTGAATGATTTGTTTCAACTAAGGTTAGTGAACATTGATGATATCTGAATTAGCATTATGGATGTATGCAATAGCGTAGTTGATTGTATGGATACAATTGTTCCAATGGGGAAAGAGTCCTTACACATCCTGAATCTTCGATCCAACTACTGCGACCTCTAGCTACACCTTTCATTCTTATAAAAATATTTCTCTTAAAACTTGAAATAAAATCAACAATACTTACCTCTATTGCAACCAACTTGCATCTAGAACCCTCACCTCCACTCTTCAGTGTGTATTTCACTGTCTCATACTTATTTTTCTCAACAATTTTGTTACCAAAATCATGAAGGCTGCCCTCATGAAAGCATGTTACAAACTTTGATAAACCACCACATTGCAAACATGTTTCATTTAAAAAATCATTTCTATAAAATAAGGTACCATCACCTCTAATGCATAAAAATGAATCTAACAACTCCTTGGATGAATTGGGAAGTTTCACTGCATGACCCTCCTACAACATTTCATCCTTATGCATAGTAGAACGAATATGGCATAACAATTCATGATACATTGAAAACTCAACATGGTATTTACAATATGCATTATGAACCTTAATAGGAACACAATAAAATGGCTTACAATTTAACTCAAAAGCCCTTTGCGAGATTTGCAAATGTGGATGTTCTTGACAAAATTGTTTGTACAAAATTATTTGGCTACATTCCAAAAAATGTTTAGGATGTGGTGTACGATCTCAATTACCAATTCGTAACTTTAAAACATCCTTTACATTCAGTGATACTCTAGAGTGAGAATTCCAATATTTTTCAATTTGCATCTTTACATTATCGGTTAGCTTTTTATCAACACTTGGAAGCCTCCCACTAAAAGCCCACGTATCATTTTGAAGAGCACTATCAAATCTTCCTCTTCTTGACAATGCTCTATTCAATGTTTTACGATTTAAGCTAAAAGCAATACAAGTTTGTCTCATTAAATGAGAATTTTTCAAATGATGGCTTACTAGTGAGGTTGTGATTACTCTTCAAGCAACCCTTTTATCTTTTTCCTTACTAGTCTTTCCAATAGAGGTTAGAACATTAAAAATATTTTTTACAATTTAAGTCTATTTTTTCCAATTTTTTTGTGAGATGAATCTTCTTTTTTTAATAATGTTCTCATTTTGTAAATATTAAGTAATTGCACAAAAGGTTGGCATTTTTCGGTTAATGCCTTATTGGAAAAGAATTCATTGGACGATTTTGTAGCCCGCAAATAAACCATTCATTGTGACCTTTTTCCTTGAAGATTATCAATTATGTTCTCATCTATTTCAACCAACCGTTTAGGGGTTCTTTTGTAATTAGGTGTTGCATAAGGTTCATTTTCAACATTTTCATTAACAATTTCATTTTGAACAACATTTTCATTGTCAAAAACAATTTCATTTTGAACAACATTTTCATTGTCAAAAACAATTTCATTTTTGACAACATTTTCATTGTCAACATTATCAATAACAATTTCATTTTGAACAACATTTTCATTGTCAAAAAAAAATTCATTTTCAACCACATTTTCAATTACAATTTCATTTTCAATAACATTTTCAACAAAATTTTCATTCTCAATGTTGTTCACATTTTCATTTTCAATTTGAATACGATGCTCAATATTTTCAATTCCTATTTCATCTTCACTTGAGTTAACATTCAATGGCTTGGAAGAAGCTTCAATTTGAATATTTTGCATACCTTGTCTTCTTTTCCTATGAATTTCTCTATCTTTTGCTCTATATGGTTCAATTTGATATGCTATAATTTTCTTTTTAACTTTTCTCTTACGCTGACTGCTTCTCCCCATTACACAAACAAATGATTGGAATTCTAAAAAAAGTGTAAGAGAATCTTTGAAAAGATGGATTTCATCTGATGCACACAAAAAACATGAGAATTCTTGACAGAAAGAATGTAGGGACCCTTGAAATACTAAAAACGGTCTCTCTTTTTTTTATATAACTTACAAAATGGATATCTGTTATGTGAAATAATTGACATGCCCTCAAGTCTTAACAATTTTCACCTACAAAATGGATATTTATCTATAATAGATGTCTGTTATAGACGGATATCTGTGTTATTACAATGTCATATGTTATATAATATATATTATATATAATACATAATATATATAAATATATATTATATATTATATATTAATATATGTTATATATTAATATTGTATTAATATTAATATATATTGTTGCTTGTCCAAGTGTATAACCCACTAATACACAAAACATATATTCATCTATTACGAATATCCGTTATAGACAAATATCTGTCATCTCTAGTGTTATTACAATGTCATATGTTATATAATATATATATTATATATATATATATATATATTAATTATCATATATTAATATTAATATATTTTGCTACTCGTCCAAGTGCATAAAAAACTAATACACAAAATGAATATCTGTAACAAACAGATATTCATTATTTGAAATTTATGAATTATGATTTCTTTTGACATATGATATATATTTATTACATATTAATATATATATGAATATATAATATATATTCATACAATATTATATATATTAATATATATAGTATATATTAATACATATTATATAAATTAATATTATATTAATATATTTAATATAATAAATATATAATATATAGTATCCCACTCTATAAACCCACTCTCTTTCTCTC
>VDFB02388172.1:0-23129 GCA_007258455.2 Sequoia sempervirens | reverse complement strand
GCATTTGATGATACTTGTGTTGCTACAAATATGGCTTCTTATGATTCAGTGCAACATGATCTTCATCGTCTTCCAACTACATCTACTTCATATGCATACTTGAAAGACATTGGTGGGTTTTTTATTGAGTCTCATATTTTAGATTTGGGAGACACCATCGATTGTACCCATCTTCTCTTTGATGGAGATGATCCTTCTTCAGTTGTTGCGAGGGAATACTCTGACCCTCTTGTTCATTCTCTACATAATAATTCTTTGTAGTTTGACGTGAGTGTGGATACTTTTGGACAACATTTGGAGGAGGCATCTTTGTCTTTAGATTGTGTTCTACATTCATCTCTAGGAGATTTTGGATTGACATCTTCTACAGTGTGGCCTAAAATTCCTATTTGGAGTGTGTCAGCTTTCAACATCGACATGGAGACACTTGAGCATAGTTCAGAGGCATCACATGTCATTCTTCTTCCCACACCTTCCTTTCAGGAATGGGAAGACATCCTGCATGCATTCTTGGTTTTGTTTCTTCCTAAGGGGAGGAATGTTGTTCAATGAGCTTGGATCATCTTCAACATTCAATTCCGAGCTTCTACCATTGCAGGAGACTCACCATTAAGGGGGGGCTACATGGTCTCTCTTCTTCTCTCTTATGGGGGGTCTTTTTCCTCGCATGGGGTGTTGTCCTTCTCATTCTTCATTGAGAGTATTTTGTTTCCATCTCTTTTGGGGAGAAGTTTTGTCCCATTGGGTTTTCTCCATTTCTCTATTTGTGAGAGATTGCATTTGCATTTGTACATGGATACCTAACATGGCCTAGTAGTTGGGACCCATCCTTGCATCTTTGCATCATTTACATAATAATCTACTCCCTAAGTTGTAGTTAAGGGGGGGTATTGGTGTGAATAAAAGTCTTGTACCTAGTTAATTTTACTTAGGTCCTAAGATTATTTCTAGAAGACTTAATTGTCATGTCTAAATTTATATTTTTGACTTTTATGTCAAGTTAGTTGTCTCATATCATAGGATTAAGACACTTGTCATCATCTTGTCTAATCCTATGTCTCACCTTGGCTATATAACCAAGGGGTTCTTATATATTGTTTGTTAAATTCTTGGATATTTAATTTCATTGCAATCTTGAGCATTGCATATTGATCTCTTCGTGCTTTCCATTTGGCCTCTAGATCTTGGGTGTCTATTTCCATAGCCAACTCTAACAACTACAATCTTCTTAGGGTCTACCTTATCACCTTCATGTTACACCACATATCCTAAGTATTCCACTTTTTTCACCTCAAAGACACATTTGGATTTTTTTGCATATAATTGATTATCCTCCACTACATGTAATATCTTCTCTAAATGTTGCAAATGTTCTTCCCATGTTTTATTATAGATGAGGATGCCATAAAAGAATACCAATATGAATTTTTGAGGAAATAGGTGGAACATTGAATTTGTGAGGCTTTGAAAAGTTGATGAGCCATTAGTGAGACCAAATGTCATAACTAGGAATTTGTAACGATCTGCATGCATTCTAAAGATCTTATATATATATATATATATTCATTTATTCAAATTTAATTATAACCTAAACACATATCCAACTTAGTAAAGAAAATTCCACCATTCAATTCATCTAACAATTCATTAAAATAAGAATAGGAAACTTACCTTTAAGAGTGAGATTGTTGAGTTCTTTGCAATATGGGCACGTTCTTTGGGACTCGTCCTTCTTTTTAAATATAACCATTGGAGATAAATAAGAACTTTTACTAGGACAAACAATTCTTGAATCCAACATTTTTTGACTAATTTTATTTTTATTTTTGCCTTCTATTCACATGGATTGTGATAAAGTATAATGTTAGGAGGAATAATTCCTAGTATTAGTTCAATGGCATGTTCATGCTATCTAATGGAGGTAGAACCTTGGGTTCTTGAATTTTTTTATTGTCTTGAATGATCTCTTGAAGTTCCAGTGGATGTTGAGTTTTCATATCTCATGCTCTACAAAATGTAGTTGTATCGTTATGCCATAAGAACCTTTCTGGAGTAATTTTTCCATTTTGTGGGAGCTAATAATTTGAATTGGTAGTGATTTTACTCTTATAAATCTATACTTTTTTCCATTTACACTAAAATTCATGAATAATTCTTAAAAATTAAAGGACCGTGTTATGGGTTGTTTAAGCCATGACACTCCTAAAATAACATTTGCTCCTCCAATTGAACTAACAAGTATTTCTAAGTCTGGGTTATATAATAACCCATTGATAGTTTTAAATGATGGTATTTACCACCACAAGAGAGTTATTTCCTATCAATTGTCATAACTTGAAAGTTAAATACTTGATACACAAACCAATTGAGCTCATTATACAATATTCTATCAATAAAGTTATGTGTACTACTTGTATCAACCAACATTGTCACCTTGAACTCTTTTTCATATAAACAAACATTTCAAGTATTTATGGTGTGCTTGAGCCATTCAATTACTGTAGGGAGATAGTAATCTTTTCTTCTTCCTCTAAATTTGTATGCTTGAGTTCCATTTTTGGTTCTTCTATAACTAATTCTCCCTCTTCTTCAACCTCGTTCTCATTAATCATTAGCCTCTTCTAATTATTACCACACTTATGGCCCCTAGAACATTTATTATCACAATGCCAATGTAGATCTTTTTCTCTTTTTGTTGTCTCTTGTTGAGGAGAGAGCTTAGTTATTTGTTTTAGGCTAAGGAAGTTGGCCCCATTTTTCTTGATAGGATTAGTGAAATTTATATCCTTCCATCTTATGCTTCAACCTTGTGTGGATCTTTTTGTAATGAAGTTTCATTTCTTAATATGCAATGTTTGTTCTATAACTTTTATAACTATACAAGTGTAATGTCCCCTTCTCAGCAGTGATCAATGCAAATGACCGTTAGCCTATCCCAGAGGCCCATAGGCTAGTCAGAAACTGAAATTAGGGTTTCCTATTTTCTAGGAGGTCATTTCTACATTTTTTCAGTGGTTTGTACTTGAAGTTTTGGATTTTGGATTGCGGATTCTTTTTGGGTTTTCAAAGAGCTTTGCAATGGTATCACATGCACTTTGATCCAAGCAACGTTCTGAATTTACTATTTTTAGTAAATTCTAATTTTAGCAATGGTCCAGTTGGCATCAACTCAACAAGCTTTCCTCTTCAGCCAGTATAGTGGGTAATGTTGATTTTGGCCTTATGGCGCAATTTTTGGAGAGATAAGTTATTTTAAATTAATAATGTTATATTTTCACTTTGACCCCTTGGCCTAGCATTATAACTTCAAGTTGTGTTTAAAAAAAGGGGAACTTAAGGGGTGGACATCTCATGAGGAGTTTATTTTGATATTTCAAAAGTGTAAATATTATCTTGAGAAGTTGGACGCCAACTTGAGGGAAGAGTTATTTTATTTAATCAAATTTCATATCACATGAAGTGGGACGACATATTGAAGGTTGAATGAAAAGTCAAATCAAAAGCCTAGATTCTCTTGGATTGGGCGCACCTTCTAGAAGCAAAGGAGATTCTTTCAAGAGTCTATAAAAGGAGGCTTCTATTCTTCATTTGGATATCTGATGTTTACTATACCATTATGTTGTTGGATTGATTCCAGGCAAAGTGCTTTGAGGAATGCATACCTCCTAGCAAGGATCATTCTTCGTGTTTGAAAGATAACACCTAGTTGGTTGAAGACCTTTCTCATTCAAAGAAGATAGATTGAGCTTCAATGGAGTTTTTAGTAGTTTTTAATCATTTTTGAGTTGCTGGTCTAGTCATAGCTAAAAGTCATTTTTGCTTAGAAGTCATAGAATAAATTTAGTTTGGTTTTGGGTACTTTGTCAATATATTTCTTAGTTAGGGGCGACCCTTCTTGCTGATTTGTAGATTTTATTTTGGTGTGTTAGATTTTATCATGTCAAAATCGCCCCTCTTGAGGTCGTACCATTTTGGGTTGTCTTGGGAGTTGTGCAACAAAAAAATATTAGTACTTCCATTGAGTTTTAGTCATTAGAATTTGGGCGCCATCATTGCTAAGATCATTTGCTTTAGTTTCCAAGTCATTTTGTGAAGTTTAGAGTGTTTTGTGAGCATTTTAATGGTTTGCATAGTTGTTGGTTTGCATTTTCCAGTTGTTGGTCTGCCATATTAGATTATAGAATTTGGTCATTTTGAGTCAGTTCCTTGTGGAGTGAGTTATTTGGTGATTGGAGAGACATACTACATATTTGCAACATTTGGACATCTCTAATACAGTGTTATTTGCAGGATTACTACCTCATTGTAAGGTAGTTACAGTAGTACTGTTCAACTATCTTTCATTTCTTGCTAATTTAAATTGTACTTCCCACTCATAGTGGAAGAGGATGGCCACACCGCCTATTTTACTTATTTGCATAATCATATTCCCATGATTGTGGAAGAGACATGCCTCATCGTCTTCATTGTACTGCATTTTCCATACTGCTAATTGATTGAGCCGTCACCAATGCATTTGACCCCCAACGCCATATGTTAGTACCTCACCCACCTCGGGTCTTGAGTGCACATTCTTGGGTTGGGTTACTTTCAACATTGCATTCTCTTTTAGTTGCTACTGACGATCGTCGACGCTATATGACAACACCATTTCCATATTAGGATTGAGTGTGCATCCTTGGCGTAGAGTTACTTTCCAGCAATTGGTTTGGATTTGGGATAACCTTAACGGGTGCTTGTTGTATTGAATTGTTTATCAAATTCAAGGAAAAAATTGGTTGGCTCATTACAACAAGGTTCCAACAAACAAGTTCACCATGTTTAATTTGATCATTAAGTACATTGATGAAGTGTTGTATCTTCTAATAAGGTGACATATCTTGAGTTTGATTTGGTAATATCATATTCTTAGCATTATATTCAACTATAGATCCTATTTGTTTTAAATTCATCAGTTGGATATTAAAATTTTCCTTCCATGGTTGCTCATAGTGGGATATTAAGTTATTAGTACATTCTTTCCAACTAAGGATTTCCCATTGCTTTTCACTCCTCGTTAATTGGTACTATTGATAGGTTCATATTCTAAATGTAGTGAAGTTATATCAACCATTGTATTATCAAATATATTATGAAGTTTAAAATATTGTTCCATGAGACTTATCCATAAAGTTACATTTGTAACATCAAACTTAGAGATATCTATTTTTGGCAAGTTTAATTTTGGACCTTGAAAATGTTGTCCTATCATTGATTTTGTCTATTAGGGTTGTACCCACCTTAGTGGTATTGTTGGTGTCTTAAAATATTTATTTTTTAAACCTATCTAAACCCCCATTTAAAGATATTGCAAATGGGTCAAATAATTAATCCTTAAAAAATGTATTATTATTTCACATCTTGGTGGAATTATTCGCTTGATTTTAGGTGGTAGAAAATAATGAGGATCCTAGGATTCAATATTTATAAAAAAGCCCTCAAATCCTAAAGATTACATGGCTTCATATGTGTTTGTATTTTGAACTCTAGATTATTTTTTATCAAGGGAGGATAGTGTTTGGTGCCAGTTGCAACCATAAAATTTTAAAGCATGGGCTAGATAGAATTTGATGTTCATATTTTGACTACTAAATTGCTATTTTTAATAAAGATTTATAGAGAAATAATCCTATCTAATTTTTTAAGACATTTCTAAAAATGCAATTTTTTAAATTTAAAAATTGTGCCATATAGAGTAGAATAATAAATATTTTGGCCTAACATTGATCACTAAATTATTGAATGTTTTGATCTCTAACAATAAATTACAAAGAATTTTGATCGAGAGAGTCCATCAAGGAGTCCTCACCAAGTGGCTCGTGGGAGGGAAGATGGGGCTGATTTTTAGCAAGGATGAGCTCTTGAGGTGTCAAAATTGCTTCAACAATAGAATTTTTCCCAAAAGAAGGGGTCTCCTTTTTCCTCTTTGATGCCCTTTGTTGTGTTCCTAAAACAACATCTTTAAAGGACTTGTTCTCAGACTGGGGGGATGAAAAGCGTGGAGAAGGGGGTGAAGGAGGTGAAGGGTGGGTGGTTGGCTTAGCAGGAGCGATAAGCAAGAGAGGCGAAGTGAGTGGAGCGGAAGAAGGTTTATGATGATCACCAACAACAGTTTGATCAGCAGCCAGAGGGTTATCAACAGGTGACTGAGAAGTCTTTGGTTTACGGAAGGGACAGTTGCAGATGAGGTGCCCTTCCCTTCTGCAATAGAAGCAGGCATTAGGCTTGTTGAGATAATTAATGCGCTAGGCAAATTCAAAGCCTGTAGATGTTCTTCTCTGGACTTCTTTGCTGCTATTTTTTAATAGCATTGCTGTTGGATTCCCTACTGCTGTTCTGCTGCTATTTTTTAACAGCATTGTTGTTGGATTCCCTACTGCTGTTCCTTAACAACATTGATGTTGTATGATTTCAGCATTATTGCTGCTTATTATTCTGTTTTTCTTATTCCAATACAAAAAAAATAAATTACAAAGAATTGATCTAACCTATTTTTTCACAAGCTTTCCAAAAATATAAAAAATATTTATTTAAAAAATTACATCAAATAGAGTTAATTAATGCAAAACATAAAAGTATGATAAATTTGCAAAAATTATAATACAAAACTAATTTTTTATTGAACCTATATTTGTTATGTACCTCAAACCCTTAAAAAATCTAATCTAAATTTGTAATATTTTATAAGATGACAAAAACAAAAATCTTGGCCCAAATGATAGCTTTGATACCATTTTTTACAATATTTCTTGGAAATAAATATAAAAAACAACAAAGTAACAAACCACTTTGAGTGGGTAGCCTCCAATAATCAAGAAATAATATATAGATTTTATATTTAAAAATTATGATGATTTGGTAGAGATTTATCTTCCTTATTTGTAGACTTAACTATGAATTTATACACTCCCTCATCCTAATTAAGAAGGCTTAAGGTGGTAACTAAAATTAATAATAATGTTAAGCATGCACAAGTGCATCATCTTATTATATTTAGAAAGATTGAATATTAGGGACCTAACAAAAGTATATCATCATAATGGACTATAGCAACATCATGATTAACCAAAAGAGATGGAGAATGATCATATGAGTCATTTTCCACTATTATATGTTATGAAAGAAGTGCCATTGTCATACATCATAATGAAAAGGTGGCAAGTTTGTAGAATGGAGGAGGATGCATCTATCGATAAGATCTAACAATGCCAAACATACAAGAATGGATCAATAGAGCACAAATTAATGAAGGGCTTAACTCTAGATAAAGCAATAGATGCACAAGGATGAGTCAAATTTTAAAAACAAATCAATATTAGATCCAAAAAATATAATGTAGAGGTTGTCTAGGGCAAAGCCCTCGATGGGTTTAAAATGCCAAGCTCACAAAAATTTAGGGAAATAAAGTAGCCCTATACTAATTTAGAGTCTAATTAACTAATATATAGTAAAATAGCAATCAAGCTTAGATAAAGAGTCAAGACTATAAATAAAATTGGAAATAAAATTGTTAAACTATCATAACTTTGTTTTGTTGATCTTAGGGATTTGATGAAGGATGATTAGTTGTAGAATGCAATTGATGATTGAAATCTAATTTCTACATTTGAATCAACATTATCTACACTATAATGAATATGCCTAGAAAGTTTGTTATGCTTGTACATAAAGTCATGCATAGTTTGGTTCTCTTAGCATGGTTAAACCTCAATGGTGTAGATTTTTTTTAAGTTGTTGAGTTCTAAAACCTTTGTGCTTGCACTTTTACTTGTGTCTAAAATTTAGTGATGTTGAAAGTACTTTTAGGGTCCTAATATACATAGAGGGGAATACTTTCAACTTCCTTATAGTAGTTAAGTTTTTTTGTCGATAAAGAAGATGGGAAGACACACCATGCAAAATGCAAGATGTTTTGATGATAAATCAAATTATAGTATGTACTAGTGTGAGTATTGATGTAATGTAGACAAGATTCTAATACTTTGATTTGATGTGTTCCAATAATGTACTAATGACTCGGGCTTGTCCTTAAATACAAGACCTTTAGTCCTTAATTCAAAATATTGGACATGCAAGTTAAAAATTGTGATCAAATTATTTGAGAAGATTGACTCATGAAAACAAATAAATAATTTTGAATTAGAAAATAAGATTGAATAGAGAAAGATTCAATAGAAAATGATCCAAATCTAAAATCAAATTCAAAACATAAAAATGAGCGTTGAAAAAATAGAAAAAGTTAGTTGAAACCCTTTTCTATTTACGTTTTAAAACAGCTGATACACTAAGAGAAATTGAACATCAGAACATAACATTTATGACAGAAAATTAAGTTTAAAACAAAAGGGTAATGGAGGGAATGTAGCTTTCTTCTATGAAGTTCTCTTCACACAAATAATGTGGGTAAGATTTAGGGCTTTAGAGTCTAAAGGGCGCCTGCAGTCCTGATTCACTTCGAAACATGGAGTTTTGCCTTACCACAAAATCAGTGTCAGCAGCTATAAATCCGTTGGCCGCAAAAAGAAATTCGGGTCACTCAAAATATCTGTTAAAAGGTAAATTTTGAGGCTATTTTTTTCCGCTATAAAAGTTTTTTTTTTTTTTTTTAATGACTGCAATTTTCTTTTAAAATACACCGACTTTCCACCAATTGATCGCTTACAGGAGAGGCGAATTCGAAATATCTTGCTCGTTCTGTGGTAATTTTTCATCTAAATTTTACTTAAAAAAATCACTGTTCATGCATTTTGCTGATAAAATTTAACCAGATAGGAGTTTAGGGATTTTATTTTTTTTATATTTAATTGTTGGGATGGAAATTGTGAATTTATTTTAGGACTGCAGAATTCTTTATGGTTAATATTTAGCTATGTAATCTAGGAGATGTTGATTGATACACCTTGTTTCCCTTAAATAACAGATACCACATCAAATAGGGGGGTAAATGAGTAAGATTACTTTCCTTGTTTTTAAGATAGATTAACACTAGGGTTCTATGCAACTACTTAGCTAAATTTTTTTAAGCATGACTTCAATTGTTTTTAGTTTTTAGTTTTTTGGTAATTTTAATTTTTTTTTGGTTTATTTGTAATTTTTGTTGTTTTCATATGAATGTGTAGTAAATCTTTTTGTTTTCACTTAAATGTGAAGTCTTATAACACATTTTGGAGATAAACATTGAAGATAAATGTTTTAAAAAAAAGGGAAAAAAAAATATGCAGCCATGTGACACATTTTTGATCAACTGGTGGCTGCATAATTCCAACTCTCCTATTCACTACATTTAAAATTCTAATTAAACTTTAGCTGCACCGTCATTTTAGAAAAAGATTTTATATTATTTATTATGCTTAATATTTTTTTCCACAAGATCACTTGTTTCTCTACAACTGCATGAGACCATGAGGTAAGTGAGGGTTCTATTCTCTCAAAAGAGAATATGAAATACATAAACCGAAAGTGGTGAACATCAGTGGGCAGTGATAAACCATAGGAAACAAAAATAAGATATTTTAAAAGGCCATAAAATGCCCTCTATACTGAAAACAATGAACCCCGTAAGCAGAAATATTGGAAAACTCTTCTTGATTATTATGCTAAAGTGTCAGGTCAGTATATAAATTAGAATAAAAGCATGCTCTACTTCTTCAATACTGACCCCCCTCTTAAAGAAAGAATTATGATAATTCTTGGATGTCAAATTGCTAACCTTCCTGCAACTTATCTGGGGCTCCCATTATCCACTAAAAAACTTCCAAACCACTTTTGGATTAGTATTGTGGAAAAGTTGCAAAATAAGTTGGCAGGGTAGTGTTGACGTGGTTTTTGAGACCGCACCAACACAGAACAAAGTCGCCCAACGGACGCTCTATTCTCTCTTGATCAAAGTATTCCGCACGCTAAGATTGCCAGAAAGTTCGTGCGTTCAACTCCAAGCTTCCTTTAGTGCGAATAGGCTCAGTTTGGCTTGATGTGATATTGCTGGTATGTCAAGGGGACTTACGTAGTTGTTCAGACTTCTCGCAGTTAGCAGTTGATATGTAATTTGAAGGGGATTCTTACGTGCATGATTTGGCAGTGTGTATCTTTTTCTAAAACTAATAAGAAGTATGCGGAAAGTAAGAGGGAAAAGGGCCTAAGAAATTTGTACTCTATTCTAAATGCAAGGTATGTGGGGCTTCGTCTCAATAGACTTCAACCAGATTTCACCTAGCCTCCGTCGGACAGCCTCAGCAAAATCGGTGCAATCTTCAAAGGGGATAGCGAAAGGTATTCAAGTTACAGTTTAACATACGTACACCATCAGAACAACGCATATAAGTATGTAAGCCATAACCGAAGTCAAGCACAAGATAATGTCCAGTTGACCACGCAAGGCAGACTTATCATCAACAAGCCGCTAGTGGTATGGAATGAAATGAAGCTATCTCAATGAAACACCACACACCAAAGTAAGCTACTTGCATGAATTTAATCTACTTGGATACGAAAGGAAGAAGAAACCTTGCTAGCATTTCATGACAAGACAAATTCCATCATCAATGAAAAGATCTATTATCACAAAATGTGTTACACAACAGTCTCTTCAAAAGTTTTCAAAGGGAAAACTTTCTCTCTTCTCCAAATTATGCAAAATGCTCTACAATCTAGCTCTAACTCTATCTCAATTCTAGCTCTGATCTAATCTCTGATCTCTAATTCTAATGCCTTACAAATGAGGGGGACTCCCCCTTTTATAGCTAGCCAAGTCCCAAAGGACGGCTAGGGTTACAATCAATAGAGTGGCCAGAATCGTGCCACCTCAGCCCTAACCCTAAAAACTGCCAGAATAGGGAGTGGTACATTAAATGAATCAAAGATTCCCACTCACTCCCAAAATAGCAAATGCAATAAATGCTCAGTCTTCTAGAAGATCCTCGTCCAGTAGTGTGTTCCCATTAGCCTTCTCTCTGACTGCCAACTCAACAAATCTGCTAAGTACGGCCTCAACCTCCTCAACTGAAATAGATGGAACACAATCTAACTGAAACTCTAACACTGTAACTGAGTGCTCGTGCCTTGTACAAGATTTTCTCCAAGCAGCCAATGAGTCCTGCGTGTTCTGGATCAAAGTGGAGAATGTAGCAGTATTTTCAAAGTCATCTTGTACGAAGGTCTTAACATCTGCGAAGAAGGGAACCAGCAAACCCCTCAAATTATCAAAACTTATTTCCTCAGGATTCAGCCGCCTAGCAAATATGGCCTCGAAGGTATTCTGAACTCCATCTATGATATTGGCCATATCTTTGTGAATCCTCGGCCGAACTACCAGGCCGCAGACGAAGAAGCTACTGCGATAGCCAAGAATACCACCGGTGAGAAATCATATCGTCATTCGGGCTGGAATGACACTCATCAATCAGCAACTGCAATGGCACATGCCTCAACGCCTCAAGACGCTGGATCACCTTACTCTGATAGATGGAAGCATCGCCCCAAGCATGATCCACCGCATCCATCCGTGCCAAAATAGTAGAGGCCTGTTGAAAGGCAAAGGCAAGGTCCTCCATAAATTTCTCTGTCTCAGTACGAACTCCTGTGACCCATTTGTCTGCCTCCTGTGCCATCTTCCCCAACTCTACCAAGCCGCTGATCGACTCTCTAGGAATATCTGCTGGAGGCTCTATCACTGGTACATCCTGCCCTCGAGAACGAGACAACTGCTGAACATATCCAACTAACGCCTTGTGTTCTCCTTTCAACTTCTTGTATTTTCCTTCTTTCTTGAACAATCTATCCTTAAGGGCAAGGAAGGAGTTATCACACTCCTCAACAATCTGAGCACCAGTAGGGCGTCCCAAATCAAGAGTGGTGACCACATAGTTTTCCGGAGCTGCTTCATTCCGGTCACACTCGACTCGTGGGACAGCAACGTGAAGAGTACGAGAGCCATCCTCATCAGTGGAGATCTTCAAAAACTTTCTTGCCTTCTTCTTCGGTGGAGGAGCACTGATCCGATTCAAAAATTATTCCATCTCAACTGCTGGATCAATCTCTTCACTCGGGCTTCTTCTCATTCTATCCTTTAGCCAATCGGGCACCTCATATAGTATATCGAAGGGCTGCTGCTCCTGTGCCTCGACTTCTCTAACCTGTTCAACTTCTTCTTCATTCTGGCGAGGCTCATCGTCCTCAAGTGGCTGAGTGTCACCTGACACTATATCATCATCGCCGCCATCATTCATGGTCAGCCGCTATTCCCGCTGAAACAGGGTCGGGCATTATCCCTTTATCATCCCGCCGGGATCTCGCTGATCAACTCCTAACAGTACATTGCCAGCACTCGCTAATCACTCCTCCGGGAGTAAGTGCTGAATATCATCCTGCATTCACGGGTACTGACATTCACCGCAACCCTCTCGACGCTGAAATAAAGACACTCTCAGATGCTTGGAGAACGTGGTTCCAAAGGTACTATCAGGACTGCGGGAGGCTCGGGCTGAACTACCTTTCTTTTCTCGACTCTCTGGTCCCCTTGTGATCTGTTTCTTCCTTCCTGTGGTGGGCGTCCTGTGATCTCCCATCAAGTTGTAAGTCAAAGCAATTGACCTACCTTTCAATCTGCTCACTCGCCTATCGACCCATGCCCTGGTGAATGTCATAACCGGGATAGAGAGAGTATCAAGGTCGGCAACCTCGGGCTCTGACCAATCAATAGGCGGAAGTGGAGTGTCCCGAACAGCTGCATAGTCTGGATGAACAACATCCATGTCCTCATTAACCTGGTCCGGAACCGGAACTACCTCACACTCCCTGATCAGAGTAATCGGCAACCTAGAGAACATCCTCTTTCTCACTTCAATCTCATCAACTGCATCAGCCCAATAATCCTCAATGGTGGCCTTATGTTTGAATTCCTCTGACAACACCCAGTTGATGTTATGGTGCGGGTCATAGTGTTGTCTACTAGTGTGATATGAGAAATGATAAAATTGAAGCTCACTTTCAGCTTTCATGGTTCAGACATCGAAGATAAACCCCGTCCGAAAGGTTCATCACAACCGAAACTTCTATCCTCCTTTCTTTCTTCTTCTTCGATTTCATACCGCTAGCAACCGGGTTTGTAGCTATCTCGCAGCATTATTATTTTATCTCTAAGTACTTAGGCAAACCTCTATAAGGTATGAAGAAAATCCTGCGTACTCATCGTATGAAAAAATCTTGAAATCAGATAAACCAAAGACTCCATACCTTCTTAATTAGCTCCCGCATTTCTAGAGATTCTGCAGACTGTGAACCTCCGGCAAACCGTGATGTACATGGTGACGCATCGCTGAGACGCTTAGAAATGGTTGTGCTCGGCGTAAATTATGTACACGCCATGAATTTTGAATTGCAGAGCCACAACCGGCGGGTTCCTTTGTAAGAAATTCCTTCCGTATCTTTGTCATCCGTGCCAACATATAAATTAGATAGGAGCTCATGTAAAACGTTTTCGTCCTCCGCAAGCTCAGGAGTTGCTCATGTATGTTATCGCTGATCATCTCAGCCCAATTGACATAATCCTTGCCTTCCAACACCAGGTTGATGTAATAAAACATCCAAGGCTCAAAAATATAGGACTGTGGGCATCCACCAACCCTGCTCAGCAACATGATAAGATCACAATATGCCCCGGGCTCGTGTCCTCTCTCGCGATCTCGCTTCTAAGAATCCCGCTCTGGAAGGCTTCAGAGTGCTCGTCCTGAGATACAGGTCCATGCATCGCTCGTGCCGCGTAGCATACATCCGCTCCGCTCGCTCCCTGGACTTGTAGATCATGTTTCTGTGCACCGGGATCCCAAAAGCTTCACCAATGGCTGCCGGAGTGAGATTGGCAAGTACTTGGCCATCTGGTGACGTGATCGACCGGTGTTCTTTCTCGTAACAGTTGGCGCACTCCATAATCAACTCTGAACACTGAATAGCTGGCGGAAAACCAGCAGCTGCATATAACCCACTTCGGACGATGTTGTGCGAAGTGACCGAAGCCCGATGACTTCCAATTCCAAATAGCCTGTTCTTGAATGTTTCCAGGTTGACAGAGCCCAAGTTCGTGTCCGTCAACTTGCTCAACTTTGAAATAAACTTCGTCTCCGGCATGAATGTCTTGCTCAGCTTCTTGATCGTAGCCTGCCTGGAGGCACCATTGTCCTTTCCGGTTGTCCTCGCTTCAGCCATCTGCAACATAACAGACATTTCATCAGCAATCAGATTTAATAAAATAAGACATGATATAGGGGCTGCAGTTGAATTCTAGAAGCTGCAATATCTTTCGTGTTTGCAAACCTCAGCTCCTTCTCTTGAATAAATTCGAATTCCAACACTTAGAACAGATTTCTAAGTGAACCTTGATGACCAGCAATCAGCAATTTTAACTACTTCGTATCAGCAATCAGCAATTTTAATTTCTATGTCTTTGTATCAGCAATCAGCAATCTTGCAAGTTAGCAAATTCGCACTTCAAAGTTCTCAATGTTTCAACTCAATACAAGGCGTCCTTTTCAAATGGCAATTTTGACCGAACTTAATCAAATCAGACTTCAACTTCAACACTAGCAAGGACGTACTTCTCAAGCCCTTAGCAATGGCGCACCTTTTTTAAGCAACTCCAATTCAAGCAAATCAGATTTCAGCCACTTAAGTCGTACCTTTTACAAGCAAGCTCAATCTTCAGCAAACACCTCCTTAGCAATGGCGTACCTTTCTTCACTTTCACTCCTCAGCAAAATTCGAACTTCAGCAACTTAAGGCGTCCTCTTCAAGCTCACAACATTCAGATTTTAAACTCTCCAACCAACAGTCCACTGCAATGCCTCACTCTCAGAGCAAATTCGCCTTCTCCAGTTGTGAAAATGAGTGAAGAACTTCTCCATTTTATAGCTAAAATTCGAATTCTAGAAGAAGTTAATTTTAGCCAGTGCCATTAAACTCCACTACTCCACTTCAAGAATTCGAATTTTCCCTCTCTGGCTTATCTGACACTTGTCTCCAGTCGTCGGGAATATTATTCTTCTAGAAACTTGACTTTGACTGGCGTTTTGAATTCCTCTTCGAAAAATTAAATTTAAATTCACCATTTTTGAATCCACCAGCCGGAGCTCTGTCACTTGAATTCAAATTTTTAACTCCATCATCTACTCTGGAAAATTCATCTTCGAAGAATTTAATCACAATCATCTAGGCAACTCCCTTCAGATTCATCATTCGAAGAAAATTCATCTGGAAAACTTATTTTATTCATTTTTGCCTTAGAAAATTTAAAATTCTCCCTTAGGAAAATTCATCATTCTAGCACTGATTAAATTCTTCACTGAAAAAGTGTCGGCGAAGCTTGAAAGATTTGGAAATCCATTCATCATCGCAAATGTTCAGTACCCAGAAGCAAATTTTCTTCAGAACGCCTCGAATTCATGGGTACCCAACGAACGGGTTCATTTAATTTTTTAAATTTTGAACCTTAGGAAAATATCATTTTCATCATTTAAACTCGTTCTTCGCCCGTGATCACTCTGCGTTGCTCTGAAAAAAAAAGAATCACCTTGCGTTATCATCATCTCTGACTTCATCACTGAGAAAAATTGCTTGCCTCGAAAAATTTTCATCAACTTGAAGCTCTAGGCGTATTTTCTAAGAAAAATAATTTTCCTTAGAAAATATTTTAAAATCTTCTCTTGCATTTTGAGAACTTGCCTTAGAAAAATTTTATTTCATTTGCCAGTGGAGAGAAATTTCTATCAACTTCATTTGAAAAATTTCATAGTCCCGGCACGCCTTGTACATTTTATCTCACTTCATCCCGTATCACTCCACACTTGGAAAATATTCATTTTAAAAGCCCAACGCCCCAGAGAAAATTTTTTTAGCACTTACAAAATATTTTATTTCTTACCTGAGGCGCCTAGCACACTTCAAAAATATTTCAA
Organism: Sequoia sempervirens; assembly: GCA_007258455.2. Classification (NCBI taxonomy): domain Eukaryota; kingdom Viridiplantae; phylum Streptophyta; class Pinopsida; order Cupressales; family Cupressaceae; genus Sequoia; species Sequoia sempervirens. The sequence goes on along the minus strand of VDFB02388172.1, from coordinate 7,146 downwards.
CTCCTTCAAGATTTTTAAAATCACCTTATAACTCCCTTCAACACAGGCGCAAACTCCACTTAGCATTTTATTTTCAACGTCTTCAAATATTTTCTAACATCTTATATCACCCTCAACGCCTTCAAATATTTTCTAACACCTTAGGCGCCTTACATACTTGGAGAAAAATCACGCCCCACTCACCTTGGGCGCATTTTGCCTATGGAGGAGGATGACGCCTAGCCTTTTACCTTGAGTTTACCACGCCTAGGTAACATTTTCACCTTGTTTACCATTTGTATTTACCACTTACACTTCAAGCTTGGGCGCATTTCCTTGTAGGAGGAGGACGAACTTGCTTATACCTTCAGGTGACTTTTCAACTTCCGTTTTTTTTGTCCTGACTTGCATGATTTGGGCGCATTTTGATGAGAGAGAAGGATGGGCGCATTTTGCATGTGATGAAGGATAGAAACTTTGACTTTGTGTTGACCCCTTGCAACCTTGGGCGCATTTCACCCCTGCTGGTGGATGAACACTCCAACATCCTTGGGTGACTCTTCACCTTCCAAAATTTTGTCTTGACATGGCCCAGTTTGGGCGCATTTTGGCCTTGGAGAAGGATGAACAATCTTTGACCACTTTGACTCCCTTGAAAGTTGGGCGCATTTTCATGCTTGTGAAGGATGGGCGCATTTTGACCCCTGAGGCGGATTTCTCATACTTAGAAACTTTTTTAACTTTTCCCTCTTTTCATTCATGCCATTTTAACCCCTCGGGAGCGTGATGAAACTCTTGACTTTCTTTTTGACTTTCACCTTTGGGCTTATTTTGTCTCGGTAGAAGGATGAACTTCTGTGATCTTGAAAAATTTTCACGCTTCTTCATCAATCAAGATTTTGGATATGCTCGCCGGACGACCCGCACTTAGACGAATTTTTATCCTCGCCAGCCTACGTGCCCTGCTATTTCTAGTAAGTTCTCTGTATTCGCGCCTCTGAAGCTCGGAATGGCCTGAAATTTTAAACACAGCTTCTTCACGACTTTATCAACCTATCGGTACTGCCACTCTTAGTCACCCTGCTATTTATAGCCTGTTTCTGAGGGTGGCTTACTAAAAATAGTAAGCTCTTGATTCTGATAGTTCCCAAGCTCCAATCGAGTTGAAATTCGGATGAGGCGATCCTCACCATCGACCTATCGGGCCGCATTAATCCCGCGATGCACTCCGATGGCATTATTTTTAGCACGCTTCAATTTGACTTACTATAAATAGTAAGTGTCTTCGCTTTGACCTGAAATTTCACACCAGCCAGATACCAAGGACGCATCGCTGATGGTTTACATCTGCTGAAGATTTTGACTTTTGATGCCTATTTTAGGGTTCTCAAGCCTAAAACTTAATATGCATTGCATGCATCAAAAGACTCCGCTTGCTCGCTTTTATGGGCCGGTGGATCACCAGAATCCGGGATCGGCCGGTATACGTACGGACACCGCTAAAAATAGCAAGTTCCTTACTGAGTGAGAATCCTCATTTGCATGTCACACCATCGCGAAGCTCTCGAAAAACCCATCAGGAATCACCTGACATGCAAAAGAAACCTCGACATGCAAACCCTAAAATAGCCTCCTGAAGGTCAACTCAAAGTAGTCGCCTCTCGCCTCATGACATTTGTTATGGATTCATCGCCAAGGTCTCTAAAACCCGTATGAATATCCAGACATGCAAAGAAAACCGGTGATCCGACCCCGAATTGCCCCGAAGCCGACCGCTAAAAATAGTAAGTTGTCCACTTGCTCAATTTGGCATGCAAGCACCGATGTACTCAATGCCGTGGTGATGATCGGAATCTCAAAAACGCTGACAAATTGCCTGGAATTGCAGACTTACTAAAAATAGTAAGTATCTCGGAATCTGATGAAAACTGGCTGGAAGCCCGCTGGATGCCTGCTGACAACATTGTTAAGTTCAATTTTCAATTTACTGACTTACTTGACCTTGAATTGACCAGAAAAGATGAAACCCTAATTTTAGACTTGGCCAATATTTTCACGTTTAAGCTCAATGACGACACAACCCCCGGAGAGACGGACACCAAAAGAAGAGACAGAGAGAGAGAGAGAGAGAGAACCCAAGCCAAAAGACCGGAACGGAGCAAAAATAAGGGGGTCCCCATCTTGAATGGGGCGATGTGTGAAAAGGTCACAACATCTGGCGACTCCACGGGAAAGTGTTGAAAAAACACTTTAAGAATTGAACTCAGATTAATCTTCCTCAAACCATCATACGGAAAGGACACTTACTCAAAAGGGGAGAAGAATCCGATATTGGATCAAAACACTTTCATCTAAAACCTTGTGAGTGTGTGCATGCATTCCATCTCTGAACCATGTCGATTTCCGGAATCGGTCGCAGCCGGTTATATAAATATCTCAACTTCAAAAGCATCCTGGACATTGCCTCGCTGCCAGTCAGGCGTCTATAGCCCCGACGAGGTTATCGCTACAATTCTCACGAATATTGCTCCACTGCCGGCCGGGCGTCCATAGCCCCGGTGGAGTTACTCGTATGTTCCCAAAACCAATATTTCATGATATTTTCTTTCATTTTCATTTTTCTCTTTTTTCAGATATTTCTTTTAAGCACATTTTCTTTTCTTCGCTTGATTTCTCCGTCAATTCCTCAATTGGCTGGCAGGCAATGAAGCCTCCAATGGGTTTGAGAATTGCAGTGGCGCTGAAGCAAGATGTAAGATTTTCACCTACCAAAACCTTTCCCAAGAAACCAAAATGACTTAGAGTGGAGATAGGTAAGATCTTTAAGGTCTTTAGACTCGTGTGTTGAGATACAATAACGGGTTAATCTCCCAAGACGAGTTCAATCTCTAACTGGATGATAGCAGGAGGAAAACAACCTTAATTCTTTTCAAAAATCTATGCAAATTCCAGTGGAAAGAAACCACATTGTGAAAGTTAAAACATCATCACCCCATCGCAACGGGAAAACCCTAAAATCCTTGCCCATTCCAAACCAAAACCACTTGAGCGGACCACTCAAGGGACGGGAACGCCAAACCAAAAACCCAAAGGGCAACAAACCAAAACCAAAACGAACCGAAAAGCAAGGGAAAGCAAACGGAAAGCACAAACGGGAAAGCAAATCTAATCTAACTATATTACAAAGCAGGCCCTCGGAGAGAACCTAGGACTGGAAATAATGCTTGAGGAACTGTCCGTTGACGGGCAACGGGACATCCTCCCCTGTCAAAGTACGCAACCTGAATGCATTATCCCCAAGGATTTCAGAAATCTGATATGGACCCAACCACAATTTGTCAAACTTATCGTGATCACCCTTCTTCTCGTGGGCCTTGTCCCAATATAAAACCAAGTCAGAAATCCTGAACGACTTGATCTTAGCCTGTTTATCAAACCATCTCTTCACCACTGCCTGGTGCTTCGTTAGATTCTCAAGAGCTTCATCTCTTTTCTCTTCTAGATGCATTAACTGGGACAATCTTGTCTGAACTTGATCCTCTCCTTCGAGGTATTCCTGAATAAACTGAAGAGTAGGGATCCTTAACTGGACTGGAAACACTGGATCCTGCCCGTAAACCAGGTGATATGGAGATGTTCCCAAGGAATTCTTTGTTCTTATTCTGTCTGCCCATAAAGCAAACCTCAACTGTGTGTGCCAATCTTTCGGATTTTTATCCAGTAACTTCTTAATGGCATTCAATAAATTCTTGTTTGTGGACTCTGCTAGTCCATTCCCTTGCGGATAGTAATTGGAGGAAAACCTCAAGGTAATTCCGTACTCAAAAGCCCAGTTGGAAAACTTCAGCGATGAAAAAGCTGAACCGTTGTCGCTGACCAGGACATGAGGACATCCAAATCTTGTCACAATATTTTCTTCAAGGAATCTGATAACCACCTCTGACGTGCACTGCTTCAACGCTTGAGCTTCTGTCCATTTGGTGCAGTAGTCTGTCGCTGTCAAAATATATCTATGCTGTCCTGATGAGGGCGGATTGATCACACCAATAAAATCCAATCCCCACTTTGCAAAAGGTCTTACTTCAATCACTGGTTGCAAGGGCATTGCGGGATGCCTTCCTCTATTAGCCGCTGTCTGGCATATGTGGCAAGCCTTCACGTGCTCATATGTGTCTTTAAAAAGCGTGGGCCAATAATAACCAGCCCTCAGGATTTGATGAGCTGTGGCCAAACTTCCTCCGTGTCCGGTTCCAAATTTCTCATGGAAGTGTTCCATCAACTGTTTCGCTTCTTGTTTTCCTACACATCTCAAATAAATTCCTTCATAGTTCCTTCTGTAGAGGACTGATCCCTGAAGCATAAATCTTTGGCTCCTCATTCTCAATGCTCTTCGCTGGACTGGATTCAAATGGCGGGGGCATCTGTGATTCAGCAAGTAGTAGACTGTGTCATCGTACCATTCTCCGGGAGACACCTCCTCTAACACATAAGCCTGTTGAACTAATTCCGGACCAACCATTGCAATCGTCTGGGCCAAAGCTTGTCCTCTGACTAACTTCATAGGCTGTATCTCAATATCATACTCTTGCAAAGTGGCGACCCACTTTCCTCTTCTTTCACCTAACTCATTCTGCATTAACAAAATCTTCACCGTGGCGTCTGGAACAATCGCGTGGATCTTGCTCCTCAAGATGTAATGTCTAAATTTCTTGACGGCCTTCACCAAAGCATACGCTTGCTTTTCAATGCTTGGATATCTTAATTCTGCTTCCTTCAAGGGTGAGCTCATAAAAGCAATTGGGTGCTCATCTTTTTCTTCAGTTCTTTGAGTCAGTACTGCGGCGCATGTGTGCTCTGAGGCAAATGAATACAAATAAAAAGGCTTTGTATAATCCGGACTGACCAGCACTGGAGCGTCCACTATAGCTTGTTTGATCTCATCAAAAGCCTTCTTTGTTTGTGGGGTCCACTCAACCTTTGCATCTTTCTTCAACATCGCATTCAGGGGCCTCACTATCTCGGCAAATCCGGTTATGAACTTTCTAACAAAATTAATCTTTCCGAAGAATGACCTTAACTCTCTTTGAGTGCCTGGCAAACCAATCCTTGAGATGGCTCCAATACGTTCAGGGTCAATTGATATACCCTTTTCTGAAATAACGTGACCCAACAGTTTACCTTCGGTGACTCCAAAGATACATTTCTTAGCATTCAGAGAGACACCGAATCTTCTACATCTCTGAAATATTTTCCTCAAATCCTCAACGTGATCTCCTCTTTTCTTCGAGAACACCGTCAGGTCATCCATGTAAATTATAATGCACTTTCCGACAAGGTCTCGAAAAGCGATGTCCATTGCTCGTTGGAAAGTGGCCCCTGCATTGATTAAGCCGAAAGGCATTCTCCTGTAGGCAAACGTTCCCCATTTCGTGGTGAACGCAGTCTTCAATCGGTCTTCATGTTCAACCATCACTTGATTGTAGCCCGAGTATCCGTCCAAAAAGGACATCATTTGTGAACCATTCACTATTTGCAACACTTCATCTAATGAAGGTAAGGGATAGTTGTCTTTCTCAGAGGCCCTATTCAAATTGCGGAAATCTACGCATAATCTTATCTCTCCATTCTTCTTTCTTACTGGAACTAGATTGGCGACCCACGTGGAGTGCCTCACTGGAAAAATAATTCTGGCTGAAAGGAGCTTCTTGACTTCTTGATAAATTAACAGTTCTAGCAATGGATTCACTGGCCTCTGCCTCTGTCTGAATGGCTTGCTTCCTGGTTTCAGTGGTATTGTATGTGTAATCAGTGATGTATCATATGTTTTGAGATCCTCATATCCCCAGGCTATCACCTCTGGAAACTCTTTCATGACTTTTAAGATGCCTTCCTTTTCTTCGGGTGTACAAACCTTTCCAATGAACACATTCCTCACTTGTTCACTTGTTCCTAGATTGACAGGTTCGCAATCATTGCCTTGCGTGCTTTGATTTCTGCTTAATCTGTCAGTATCAAATAGCCTTTCCAATTCAACCATTCCTTTTGGGATTACATTAGTCTTCAAATTCAATATCCCTTCTGTATCATATTCAGCCTCTTCAGTATCTTCCTCATCTATGATTTGTGCTTCAAACACTCCTGAGTTTGTGAGAAAATCCAGAATCTGCTTGTCGTCTTCGAACACTTGAAAATTCTTTATGTTATCAGGGATTGCCGGGGTTGAAACCAATTCTACTGTAAACTTCTTTAACCCTTCCATTGCCAATGGCTCCAAAGAACTGGCAGCTTGTGCCAAAGAGTTTGCAACGGTGTTCTTAGATCTATAAACTTGCTTTATGTTGAATGCATCAAAGCTCTCTATCAGGTCCCAGACTCTGTTCCGGTAGCGGTTCAATCTCTTATCATGGCAAGCGAACTGCTTTCTTACTTGTCGGACCACAATGTCAGAATCTCCAATAGCATGTACAATCTTAGCTCCTTTCTGAATTGCGAGGAGTAATCCGTGGATCAAGGACTCATATTCAGCAACGTTGTTGGTGCATGAAAACTGGAGCCTATAGGAACCCAAATAAGCTTCTCCTGTTGGGCTAACCAATTCAAATCCTGCTCCGTTTCCTTTCTTTGACTTTGATCCATCAAACCTTAAAGTCCACACTTGATTCTCTGTAGGGGTATTGGGAGACTGAACACGTGTCTCTTCTTGATTGCAAACCTCTGAAGTCTTTTCTTCAATTTTTGACTGAGTGGTATCGTCTTTTACAATTTCTTCTATCGCAACACTATTCTCTTTATTCATCTTTTGATATTCTATTAGAATCTCCTTTTCTTCATTCGTCTCCTGATGTTCTTCCTGTAACGAAGTATGGGGAACAAGCCTAGCAACTTGCTCTAGTGCCACCTTGCACATGGCACAAGTGATTTCTGAATGAAATGCTTCGTGTATTCTGCACCAGTTGGGAAGCAGTAGATTTTTAATTGAAGCATCTTTCCCTAACTCTGTTTCTTGCTTTACGCTGTTCAGGACAAAGTCCCTGAAATTCTCAAAGGTCCCTCCACCTTCAATATCACTTGAGTCACTTTCAATCAACACTTCGGTGGAGCTCGCGGTATCTTCCAAACATTTTCCCTCATTTGCACTTTGCAGCATCAGTATTTCTTGCTTGACAG
>VDFB02388171.1:0-14982 GCA_007258455.2 Sequoia sempervirens | reverse complement strand
ATGTGACACTTGTCACATGACTACAACTTTGATCCCAACTCTAATCCTCATCCAATCCTAGCCATCCATCACTCAATGTATCTTAGCCCTTGATTTTTTTCATAAAAATTCTATAAGTTAGAGGTCTCCCATCTCATTTGTAAGGATCTAATCTTATGCTACTTATATGTTGTCCAAATTTTCTATTGAATCATCTTGATTATACCCTTATGTTGTTGGAATCATGAGCAACCACATCCAAGCTATCAACACATCAACATACTACACTTGATCATTCTAAGGTTCACATGTATTTGGTTTGATCTAGAACAAATTTTATGCATATTTCATTTATATCATTTTCATGCATACACTTCATATAAATATATTTTGGCTTTCTAATATAGAATGAACCTTGGCTTTTGATACCTAAGAGTTGATTGATCATGTTTTATTAACTTTAAGTGACCATGATTCTATTTTAATTATTAATTTATTTCAACTTGTCTCAAAAAGTGTTCTTGGCTTGATACTAGGAATCTATATGTGTATCTACTTATTCCCCTAAAACTAAAGTAAATCATTTGTGTATATGGATTCCCACTAGCCATGATATTGTTAATGTTATTTTACATACAAATAGGTTTACATAATGTAAGTTGAGGTAGCACTACCATACACATATGTACATTACAAATAAATTCAATTGATCACCATTCTTTGATGCTCTTTTTTCCTACAAGGTTCACCTCTAAATCAATAGCTTATTATGTGCATGTTGTAGACATGGGAAATGTACTGATTTACATTACATACTTGATCCCGATTACTAACACCATTTCATCCTAAATCATCCATCGGTCTAACCATTTAATCAGATACCCTTATGTGATTAAATTCATCAATCATCCTCTCTTAATAAAATAAATCATCTTATTTGATTAAGTCATTCCATTTCGTTAATTAAATCAAACAACCTGATCTAATTATCCCTATTTAATGAAATAATCAATTTTATTTGATTAAATCCCTAAAGTCTATCTCATTAAATTAAATAAATTAAAACCTTATTTAGTTTAATCTAACTTCATCTCCTTGGTTAAATAAAACAAAATCTTTATTTAATTAATCTTGAAATCATATTCTTCTTATATTGAATTTAAATCAATCCATAAATCTAAATCAATATGTCACATCATTTTGATCTCTCATTAAATTAATTAACCTTGATTAATGTAATCTCTTCTCATGTCCCATCCTCCATGTTTTGCCACTTGCACATGAAAATAGATTTAATTCATTTATTAAATATCTATTTTCTCTCAAAAGGCATAATAAAGGAATATTCCTCATATTTGAATTCAAAATCCAAGTGGACTTTGTCCTTCCAAAAAGGCATTTACTCCACCTAATAAGTCCTTTTTCCTTGATCCAAGTGGCATTCAATGCATTTTTTTTCACTCTTACATGTCATTTCAACAATTTCAAATTTTAAATATATGCATTTATTGACACATTCTTCAAAACTTGCACATCCTTCATCCATTCACATGTTGACAAGTGGCATCTTGCCATTTGTTGATTCTTACTCCCACATCCATTTTGGACATTTCTTCCAACTTGAAATTCTATAAATAAGAGGCTCCATTCCTCATTTGATCATCCACAATTTGAGTAAGCTTACTATACACAAATACATCTTCAAAGCATTTGCACTATTCATCAATTTATCCAATCCATAGCTAGGTTATGGAGGCTTTTCATCATGGAGCACACTTGAATCTTCAACAAAGTGGATCACCATCACCATTCATCATCAAAGCTTGCAAAAGAGCTGGGAAAGGGCCAATTTCCACATCAAATTGGCACCAACTCCCCCATAGGATCAAGAGTTTGCATTATTTGAATAAGATTTACACTCTTTTATTGCTTCTCATTGCATTTCTTATTTTCATTTCCTATTTTGAATGATGTTAATGGATTTTATGGGGAACCTATATTCTAACTTGCATTTGATCTTATTAATATGTTCATTTATTGTGTTCTTGCAGGTATATGATAGTGGTTCACATTTTGGCACTAGAAGGAGGGCAAACCAAAAGATTAAATCACATTTTTTGAGAAAATTTCATGCTTTTTGTGTGTTTACAGAAAACTCCACTGCTAGAAGCTTAGCATCATAATTTAGCACTGTTGAGAACCCAACGTCGCCATATCACACCGCTATAAATTTTAAACTGCAATGCTCCATACTTCCCACCCAAAATTCAAATTTTCAAACAACACCGTTGAATCTTTCCAGTTCGCTGGAATCTTTTCAAAATCCAAACTACACCGCTGATCAAAATAGTGACGCCTTCATGCTCACTGGTTTAGCTACAAAGCGACGCTGACTGGTAAGTGGCGCTATACAGCACTGCTGGTGATTTCAAACTGCAATTCCTTCGTGGATTGCACCACTGGAGGGAAGTAGAAAGTGAAAATTTATTTCTAACACGTGCTTTTTATCAAATTCTAGTTATTTGGTCTGTTTTCCGCTTTCTTGACCTCTGTTTTTGTAGAATCTAACTGATTTTCTTGTAGATTGGATTAATCAAAGGTGAAGAGGAAAAGAAGAATGATGACCTCATTTCATGATACCAAGTGTTTTTAAACACTCTAGTGTTTGTTCAACACTCTTAGAGAATTCACTATTCCTCTTAAGGAAAAATTTGCTATCTTTCATGCTTAGGACTTACTAGTTTTATTTTGGGCTCTAAAAAGAACTTGTCGAATTCTTGTTACAAAAGGAGCTTAAAATGAACTTCAGGACACAAACTCACTAGATTTTGTTTGGGGCTAATAATTGAACAAGGAAAATTCTCACACTTCATTTGGTGCTATAAAAAGAAGTCATTATTGCTTTGTTGGATTAAAAAGAACATGTGCAACTTTGCTTTATGATTACTTACTTAAACTAACACCATTGAAAAGATGTATGTGCTTCTCTCGCACCTCACGATGATCTTGAGAATCAAAAGGCTTTTTGATGGTCTTAGGGTGGGATAAAGTGATCACCTCCACATTTCATTTTGGGATTAAAATTGAATAAAACATTGTGCGAGTGTGAGTAAACCTATTGCATGTGTTCTCCCTTTGTTTCTAAATGAAGGTTGATCGAACTATGAATATGTTTACTCGCTATTGTTTATCCTAGAGGGCCTTCCTTGTGAGAAAAAGTACTCACCCAAGGGAACGACTCAACCGGTAACATTCTAAACCCAAGAGTATTTCCACCAGGGATATAAATGTGTGTATTGGAATAAACGCCAATATCACATGGTTGGCTTTGACGAGAAGGGCAGTAATGGTCTCTCGCCTCGATGGGTCAACTCCTACGAATAGAAATTCTGAATTAAAACCCTTGTTTAGAAAAGGCCAAAATCCTTGATCTACTTGTTGGTGAAAGAAAGGTCGTTTTGATGTCATCCCACATTTTTACGACTCTTAGTAGAAATGAAAAGCATGCCATGGGAGTTTCATGGGTGTTGATGCTTGGCTACCCCGTATAAGTGAGTGTCATGGATGGGATCCAATGGGGTCAAGCATCTAATCATTCGCTAAGAGTAGGTGTAGTTGGACTTTTCCAAGTGGGAACTCAACAAGTAAAGTCTTTCATATCCATAGGGTTATGCATGTTCTTAGTATCAAAACACTTGCGTGTTCGAAAACATTGGGAAACACACATTCAATAGGAAAATCAAAATTTCAAACCCCTTAGTTAGAGCAAATACCTTTGATAAAACCCAAGAACTATTGCTTACCCTGGGGATTATGTCCTTATAGGTTTCTAAGTAATTGGGTTTACATCTTAATTTTCTTCTACCAAGGTAAACATTAGGTAACCATTGCCTTGATTTCCTTGAATTCCACATAGCACTTTGTGGGATGAAAAGAAGTTAGGACATTGGACGTTTAGTTTGAAAATATAATCAAGAAAGTGTTTGTGGTAAAATAAATTCACTAATCAAGATGAAATCAATTGAACCCCACACATGTGCTTGTGTATCTTTTGTCTTATGGTCTTTTGAGCAAACAATGATCTTTTGGTTTGAAGGAAAAAGCATGTTCTTCAAAACCTTGGCCTTGTAAACAAGTCCTTCTTAGGTTCATTTAGGATCAAAATCAAACACTTCATCCATTTCAAACATTTATCATCCCATACCACAAGCAACTTTAGAGCTTTGGAAACATCATTATCTAGACTTGGATACATCCTTAAACCAAATCAAAATCACCTTGTTTAATTAGGAGTATGGGAATGCATCCTTTCTCATACCTCTACTTAAATCAGCACACCTTTGAACAAGTTTATCCTAAAGATCACATCCAACATCTTAGGGTTTACAAGTTGATTATCCAATCAAAATCAAATCCTAAAGTCTAGCATTGATCCAAAGTTCCTAAAAATTCAACACCCATATCATTCACCCCTTTCATCCTTCATCTCATCATTGGTCCTAAACACCTTAGAGGTTGCTTTTACAACAAGGTCAAGACACAAGAGGAACATGGAATATAAACTTGCTCCATACATCATGAGTAAAGCAAGTCAACCAAACTATCAAAGCCTTACAATGCCAATTGATTTTCAAAACTCACATTTATACAATCCATACATGGGATCATTATCTACTACAAACCTCAATAGTACAACAAATGTGAGTATACCCAATCTAAATCTTGGAACACCTTTTCCAATGGTAGATTTAAATCCAAGTCCAAACTTACAAATATATCAACCAAATACTCAATGCATGAGTCTTCAACAAAACAACATTATCCCACCAAATCCATACATGCCAAATGAGAATATACCAAGTACAACTATACCAAACATGAACATTTTGAATCCACACTTGAAAAACTTTTGGATAGATATGTTTGCAAATCACATGAATGTTGTTCAAAATCCATCACACCCATATGTCCCCCTCACCTTTCATAATCCTAATGACCCATCATCATCATTTCATGCAACCCCTCAAACCTCTCTCCCTACGACCTCACAAGGAGAAGGTGACTTATTTGGACCAGGGGGAATTTTTTATCAAACATCATCATTTCCCCAAGGGAGCATGCCACTCACTTTCCCACCACTCCCACCCTTTCCATTAACATCTCTATCACCTCTTGGTTTGGAGCTACCTTTGCTACTACCGCTCATCCAAAACATCCCCCCAACCATCAATCAAGGCATCATACCAAATCCTCCCCCCTTGCCATCAATATCACAATAACATATGGCAACCATCCCCATAGCACAAGCAACCAACACATCATCTATCATCCCTCAAAACATGGTCTCTCAAGGACTAACCATATCGACCGTACCATCCAACACTCAAATCCCAATCTTCAATACGACGGTACCTCTTATCACCACAACAAGCACTATTCCAAAACCACCTCCGCCACCACCACCACCTAAACAAAACACATCAAACCAATGCAGGATTGTGTTGCAAGCTGCTCAGTAGGCTGCTTATCAGAAGGAACGCCAAAAAAACCAAAACCAACAAGTTGCACAACTAACTGCTCAACAAGCTGCACAAGCTACTCAAGTTTCCTAAGCCACACTACAAGCCCAACAAGCACAAGCCTGGGCTTAAGTGCAAGTGCAAGCTCAAGCCCAATACCAAGCACAACAAGCAAATTTTGTTCAAAATCCCAACAAAATGTCAACGACTCCATTTATCGATCCAAGTCAACAATCACATGATCAAGACCCATCCATCAACGAGCACATGGAAGATGTTTCTACCTCATCCAAAGATCAAATCAACATACATCAAGTGTCACTTTTTGATCATGATAAGAATCCGTCAACAATATCTGACAATGATCTATTTCAAGGAGTGTGAACATTATTTGATCCTGTAATCAATAATCCATTGACCAATGATCATGTTAAAAATGTCTCTACATCACCTAATAATTTAGAGGACATATCTCAAAAATTTATTCTAAAGCATGATCAACATCTCTCACCAAAGTCTAGCAATGGTCCTTTCCAAGACATATTGACATCCTTCGACCTCATGATTGCCAATATTGAAGCAATCTTCAACTCAACACTTGATCCAAATTCACTCAAAGATCAAGTGGATATTGAGCCACTTCCTATGCCTAATGAAGAAATCTAAGAACCCTTTGTAAGCAATCCATCCTTTGAAATTGACCCATGTCAAGAACTTGATCCAAAGCATGTCGAAAGCAATTCTAAAATCATTCAAGATCAAGAATTTGTATCCCCAAGTTACTACAATAGTATAATGGATACTCTCCTGTCTATACAAGATCATCATATCCAAATAGCACATACTCCTCCATCTACCCATGAGATGCATTTTGTGGATGGACACGTAGATGATCTTCATTCATAATAGGATTCCTTTACTCCTGATATTATTACACAAAAAGAGAAAGTTATTGATTCCTATAGTCAAACTGAGTTTTCAACATCGGGATTAGATATATCCCAAATTCAGACTGAGGACATCATGTATGAAGATATCCAACATTATCCACTCAAAGAAATAGGTCAGACAAAACATGATATTCCAGAGTTATTAGAGCAACAAATTGAAATAATGTCATCTACAATGGTCATTCATCAGAGAAAGCTTATTGAACAAGACATATCAAAACATGCATAATCAAGGAATAAAGATGCTACTACCACCATAATGGGGGAAACTATGTCTCAAGCAAATGTCAACATAGGGAGCATGAAGAATCCTTATGATGAAACAAATGCCAATACTACAACCAACCACGCCACGAATCTTAATCCACCCATCACCCCATCCATGAATTAGGACCAACGTCAAAAGAAAGATTTGAATCAAAGTACAAAGAACATTATCAAAGTAGAAGAAGCAAGGAAGCATAATGGACAAATCAAATAGAAGTGGATACCAAAGAATACAAAGAAATATTGTCCCTATCAAACCCCATTAGTCAAAGAAACTATGGGAAAAAATAAAAAAGGGAAAAGTATCCATCAAAGATGTCCACAAAAGCAAAAGAGGGCTTCTCAAGTGACGTACAAAGTATATCAAGCAGTTGGTCCTAATTCCATGCACACTTCCATATCCACCCATCATTGCTCATCTTCCCAAGTTTGGAGAGTCAAAGGTTCCAAAATTTTAACCAATCCATCTCCTATCCCTAAAAACACTCCATCCACGCCTCCACATATAATATCCAATTCTCACATTGACTTGTGTTGGAAACGACCCTTCATCATAAGGATTTAGAAGGCACTCTGTCGTGATGTGCGCACAAAGATGAAGTCAACTCTGGTATCAACAAAGTAGATTGAGAATATCAAAAGTTGCATTCAAGTGCACGTATCTTGGAAAAACAACTTCTTTAGGAAGGATATCGATGGCACATTATGACAAAAGCATCTACATCAACACCACTAGGTGGGTCAACATGAGCTTAAAATCTTTCAAAAAATACAAAAAATATGAAAATCCAAAAAAAAAACTAGAAAAAGGATTAAAAACAATAAAGATAAAAAATTGTCCTCTAGTGAAAACCACTACGATGGCACTTTGGACAAGACCATGATGAAAACATGGAAAACAGGCATCATGAGTATAATCAAGCATCTAGATGCACCAGTTCAAGTGGAAGCATCTCATCTCATCTATAATAAATCCAACATTTCATCCATATTATCCATAATAAATCCATTCATCCATGAACCATTTATCCAATCCATTTTCATCCATTTGCATACATAGTCCAAATTATCTTGATCTTGGTGAAAGTTTGGTGCATACTTTACACTTGCTTATGGTAAACATCTTGACATGGGTCATTTTCATTGATCCTATCCTACCCAACACTACCCGACCCATGAAGCATTATCCAATGAGCATTATTTATTCAAACACCTTATCTTATCACAAGATAATCCATATCCATCCATCCACACACTTATCAAGGTATCCATCGATAGCATTCCATACATTGCTAGACACTGGGGGTAGATATTTACATCTTGCTTCAGGAATAAATCTTGATATATATCCTCCAACTTATGGGGTGATCCGAACATTGAAAAACGTAAAATCAAATTGGTCCACCACTTGTGAGCAAAAATCCAAATCACTAGCCCATGGCATATTTTGACGAGAAGATGTTCCTTATCAAAATTTATCTTTCATAGAACATCAATCCAAACAATCACTATCAGTCACATCTAAGTTGTATTTCAAATGTCGTATCAAATCTTCCAAAAAAAATTTTTGTTCCAAACCAAGCTTCAAGATCAATCCTGATCAATCAAATCCTTGCATTGTTGTGTATCCTTGACAATGTTATCATCATCAATCCCGCATCATCTTGGGATATGCATCCTAAATTGTCATGTTGCTTAACACTGCCCTTGCATTTTTGTGTATCCTCAACAATGTTATCATCATCAATCCATCAATTTGATCAATCAACCTTAGCTTGGTTTGTAAGAAAATCCCAAAACAAAGCACTAATATATCACACACATCCATATCCAAAACGTCAAAATTGTGTGAAAAAAATCCCAAAACAAATAAAAAACTTGGTCATCTGAACTATGTTGTCTCTGAGCTTAAATGTAGGCAAGACTAATCTTTGATTAGCCCCCGAGACAAAAAAAAAAAAAAACATTCATAAAATCTCAGAAAACCCCAAAACATTCGAAAAATCAAAAATCAAAACATTTATAAAATCTTGAAAATACCAAAAACAACCTCAAAACATTTTCAAAATATCAAAACCATTGAAATATTCTAGAAAATACAAAACCATCCATCCCATCTCGCTTTCACCCACAATAATCAATCATCACACTCACCCTTTGGAAAAACAAATAGAAACAAGTACAACAATCAACAAAAACAAGCTTCAAATGTAAGATCAAAAGCAAACTTCAAACTTTTAAATGCAAAATAAAAATCCTGATCATTTTCAAACATGTCAGTCAACCTTATATCAAAAGCCCAAACAACTTATCAACCCATCATCATCCTATACAATGCATGTCCTAGGATATATCATTCCAACAATGGGAATCATTTTGGATATCACTTTGGATACTTATCATAATCAAAACAAATCCCTTTGGCTAGAGGTATGAAGAACATTGGCTTGTTTGTGTACTTGATCTTTTCTTTTGATTTATCTTATTGCACTCATTCCAATGACCTCTCAATGATGTCTACTCAAAACGATTTAGAGAGAAAGGAATGGGGCAATGATCATTATCTTTTGGCTGTTGTGCTTGTTGGGCGTTTTTGTAAAATAACTTGGCAAATACTTGCTTTGTTAGGTGCATCCTAGCAAGGTTTTCGTATGTCAAGTGTGAACAAGAATACTCCTATATGTTTGTCAAGTAAAATTCCATTGCACTAGGTGCAACGCCATCCTGGTTCTTTATACCTTGATGCATCATGCCTATGTGTGTTATCAAACATAAGGTAATTGACCCTTTGAAAATCCCAACTCCTCGGCAAGTAATCATCATCATCATCACCATCATCATCTCATGTCTTGTTGGAATCTCTTGTTTTCTTCTATCTCTTTCTTTTCACACTAATATGGTACCATGACAATTAATCATAAATCATCACCATTGCATTTATCTTGCATCCACAAACCGTCAACATACTGCATAATGCATATCATATCATATAGAAAGCATTAATCATACCACATGCATTCATCCCCATCATTGCATAATATGGATTGGTTATTCTAGGCATCTCATAAACCATACATTAATCATCCATTTGCATAATCATAAAATCATCATCATGTCACGTCATGTGCATCCATATCATCCATGCATCATCATATCATCTCATATCATCTGCTTTATATCATCAATAATGTAACTGCCATGGTACAAATCAGGATCAAGTGTGTGTAATATATCAAAATATACATGAGGCTACCCATGGCCAATGACTATCTATACATCATCAAAATTGTCTACGTCAAATATTCAATCTTTCTAAAGAATTATCTTTTGTCCTATGATCAGTAGAACCACTCCTCTCACATTTTATCGCGATATCCATTAGAAATTAGCATTTCCACTCGATCTCTCGAGGGGGCAGTATACCAGCATAATTCTTCTCGTTGGGGCAACAGTGGGGCATCTGAAAAATCATAATTTTTTTGAAATTTGACCACGACAAGATTATTCTTTGAACTAACACAATGAGTACATTGCTTCAAAGAGGGGAAAAATGTAGACATGGAAAATGTATTGATTGACATTACATACTTGATCCCAATTACTAACACCATTTCATCCTAAATCACCCCTCAGTCTAACCATTTAATCAGATACCCTTATGTGATTAAATTCATCAATCATCCTCTCTTAATAAAATAAGTCATCTTATTTGATTAAGTCATTCCATTTCGTTAATTAAATCAATCAACCTAATCTAATTATCCCTATTTAATGAAATAATCAATTTTATTTGATTAAATCCCTAAAGTCTATCTCATTAAATTAAATAAATTAAAACCTTATTTAGTTTAATCTAACTTCATCTCCTTGGTTAAATAAAACAAAATCTTTATTTAATTAATCTTGAAATCATATTCTTCTTATATTGGATTTAAATCAATCCATAAATCTAAATCAATATGTCACATCATTTTGATCTCTCATTAAATTAATTAACCTTAATTAATTTAATCTCTTCTCATGTCCCATCCTCCATGTTTTGCCACTTGCACATGAAAATAGATTTAATTCATTTATTAAATATCTATTTTCTCTCAAAAGGCATAATAAAGGAATATTCCTCAAATTTGAATTCAAAATCCAAGTGGAATTTGTCCTTCCAACAAGGCATTTACTCCACCTAATAAGTCCTTTTGCCTTGAGCCAAGTGGAATTCAATGCATTTTTTTTCACTCTTACATGTCATTTCAACAATTTCAAATTTTAAATATATGCATTTATTGACACATTCTTCAAAACTTGCACATCCTCATCCATTCACATTTTGACAAGTGGCATCTTGCCATTTGTTGATTCTTAGTCCCACATTGCTCCATTTTGGACATTTCTTCCAACTTGACATTATATAAATAAGAGGCTCCATTCCTCATTTGATCATCCACAATTTGAGTAAGCTTACTATACTCAAATACATCTTCAAAGCATTTGTAAGATTCATCAATTTATCAAATCCATAGCTAGGTTATGGAGGCTTTTCATCATGGAGCACACTTGAATCTTCAACAAAGTGGATCACCATCACCATTCATCATCAAAGCTTGCAAAGGAGTTGGCAAAGGGATAATTTCCACATCAAATTGGCACCAACGCCCCCATAGGATCAAGAGTTTGCATTATTTGAATAGGATTTACACTCTTTTATTGCTTCTCATTGTATTTCTTGTTTTCATTTCCTATTTTGAATGATGTTAATGGATTTTATGGGGAACCTATATTCTAACTTGCATTTGATCTTATTAATATGTCCATTTATTATGTTCTTGCAGGTATATGATAGTGGTTCACACATGCAAATTGGGGTATTTTAAATAGCTAAAATGTGACCCAATATATCACTTCAATTTTGGGGGGAAGGGGATACTTTAATTATGTTATATGGGAAATGAGATCCTAGACTAATTAACACATTAGCCTAGATCAATCCTTCTCCCATACAACATTTAAAAGACGAACCAACGAAGGCATTATGCTTGGCTAACTTCCTCAAAGGAGAGCCAAGCTACTCAAGGTTTATGTTCCTTTGTTGCAAAGAGGGAAGATTGATAAGTGTAATTTAATTATCATAAGTAACGTAAAACCCTAATATAATTAAATGAATAATTACACAAATATTCTCAGTAGTGTGATGACTATGTATAGTAGCTTGTAGTGTTTGGAGAAGGAAACCTTCAAGCATGGTAATCAAGCTATCTTGGGTACAAAAACCCTTAATGAGAAAATTGGATTTCAAAGTGTCATTAAGGTCACCAAAGCTTATATTATATTTGCATGTAAGGCATGCCTATTAATTTGTATTTGGCTTGTAAATTTTATGTTGCATGTGTATTATTTAAGAAAAATATTAAAAAATGAAAGAAAACAATTATTATTAGAATTTTTTTGGGTTTATTATTTGTGCATTTAATTGAGGTTTTTATACCATTTTTTAATTTTTACTTAAAAGTTTAGGATCATTTGTACACTTGCAAAATCAACCTAGGCCAATTTCACACTCATGGAAATAATTTGGGATAATGAATGGGTAACACAAAAAAACAAGACTTGTCCCTTAAATGTATAATGATGATTTTATTAGGATAGAGTTATTTTTCAACTTCCACACAAAACACAATATTTTGCACACTACTCATTCTTTTAAAAATAAACTTGTCAAAATGAACTCAAATGGGAGATAAATATTTGATATATACAAGTTTATTCCTTACAATTGTAAACTTTCTTCATATTTGCATTCACACTTTTCTTTTAGATTTTAAAAATAAATTACATGAAGATGCATTCTAGAATAACATCAAAAAGTCTCATGTCATTGCACTGTACTTAAAAACTAAAGCACAACAAACATATATTCTAAAAACTAGAACTATAAAATCTTAACTATACCTAACATAATTAAAATTAAGAATTACAACCAAAAAATAAAAAAATAAAAAAACTCTTCAAATAAAATTAAACTAAACAATGTAAATAAAATAAATAATTATTAACTCTATCTCTCTATATAGAAGTAATGTACAAATATTGTAATAATTTTTAAGTAAATGAATTAAATAACTCTTAAGTAATTTATTTATCCATAATATATGTAAGAAATGCTATTTTATAAATAGTATATATATATTTAAGTAACATATAAATATTGCAATAATTTTTTTTTAAGAAATAAAATAAATCTTTAAGTAAATATATTTACACATTACACATTATTTATATAATATATATGTAAGTAATTAAATTATTTTTATATAGGTAGATGATAATTTTTAAGTATATATATATGTGTGTGTGTGTATGCATATATGTATATATATGTGCACACACACATAGGGTGATCCCACAATACTGGTTTATAATTTTTTGTCAAACTGGACATTAAAATATTTTTTTCTAACTAAATCTTCACTTTTGGGCACCTATAGTGGCTAAACTATGAGGAATTTGAAGATGATACAAACTAGTGATTTGTGACATTTTTTTGTAGATTCTAAATATAATTTTTTCAAAAATTTTGGAATTAGATTGCACTTCTTTTTCAATCTCTTTCAAAACTAGTTTTTTCAAGAACACCATTTTTGAGTGACGCTCACCTATTATGCATAATTTTTTTCCCATGAAGGATAAAATTCTTTTTTTGAATTTAGATTTGTAACTACGATATCTAGTGCTTCCAATTGGTTTCATAGTGTTTTATTAAATATTTTTTCCCTAATCAAGTTTTGAAGTCAAACCAATTATAATTCAGACATAGGTGAATCGTATAACTCGTAACTTTTTTTGTATGTATCAAAATTCTTTTTTTTTTGAGATCGAGGACTTCAATATCTGGTGCACTCATATTTTTCAATTTTGTTTTTGATAATCTTCTATTTTTCCACATGTATAGAATAGAGAGCTTGATTATTAGTGAAAAACCTATGTTTAATAAAACTAAAAAAACAAATACATAATAAAAGCAAAACATATTAAAATTATATTCATTGGATAGCTCGTTCTAAGAACTACCATCATCCAGTTGGGTCTGTGAAGTCTCCTCCATTTTCATCCTCAACTCGAGCTTTGAAGTGCAAAATTCTAGACTTTTTTGGTGCCTGAGGGGGAGAAGGGGGGAAAAGGGGGGTTCAAGCAAACCAGTGTTTGCTCAAATCGATTGAACCCCAGTTCAATCAAATAGGGGTTCAATCAAACCTATTCAAAATAATATTAAAAAATGATTGGCGGGCTGGTTCGAGCGGTCTCTTAGCTGATGTTCGCTCGAACCCCCTGCCAAGGAATCCATTTTATTTTTTATTTTTCCCCATGTTTGCAATAGTGTTATTTTATAATATGTAATATTAATAATATACTTTTTAATCTCTATAATATATAATATATCTATATAATAGTTATTAACAATATATAAATCATATATATTATTAATAATTATAAATAATATACTATATATGTATATATTATAAATAATTACAATAAATATTATAATATCAATATACTTTTGAATTAAATACATTATAAATAAACAAAATTTAAAATAAAAATAATAATATATTGTAATTTATAAAAAGAAAATATTTAGTTTAAATATAAAATGTTTAGTTTAAACATAATATTTTTCAAATATTATTTTCCCTCATCAATAATGAGGTTGCTTGTTCGCCGTATAATTAAAATATGCAATTGATTGAGAAAGGTCATCAACAAACAAGACTTTGAAATAGGAATCATAAATATCATTTTAGAGTTTTTTGATAACCAATTAATGAATGACATGTTGTGAATGATGGGGATGAGAAAAAACCGACAGGTAAAATATCAAGATATGGAGAGAGACAAAGAGATAGACAAACAAAAAGAATTAGAGATAGGTAAATAGAGATGGTGAGAGGGAGAGAGAAATAGGGGGAGATAGAGAAAGGGGGAAAGAAGTAGGGGGAGATAGAGATATATGGGAAGAGAAAGGGAGAGAGAGGTTGAGATAGAGAGATAGATAGGAGGATAGGGAGGGAGTGAGGGAGAGAGAGATAGGGAGAGATAGAGAGAGGGGGGAGATAGAGAGAGAGGGAGAGAAAGGTAGAGAAAGGGTTAAGGGGAGAGGGGAGAGAGGGGAGAGTGAGAGAGAGAGAGGAGTGAGTGAGAGAGAGAGAAGGGGTAGGAGGGAGAGACTTGAGAGAGAGAGAGGGGGAGGGAGTGGGAGAGAGATAGAAGGTATAGGG
>VDFB02388169.1:84248-112642 GCA_007258455.2 Sequoia sempervirens | reverse complement strand
TTTATGATGCCATGGATATTATAATGACATTTTTATTACGATTGTTTTGATGAAGTTAATTGGAATGCAGTAGGCTAGAGAATAGTAATTGATGATGTTGATGTGAATTAATGTAATTCTTTAATGCAATAGATGATGA
This sequence comes from Sequoia sempervirens, assembly GCA_007258455.2. Taxonomy (NCBI): domain Eukaryota; kingdom Viridiplantae; phylum Streptophyta; class Pinopsida; order Cupressales; family Cupressaceae; genus Sequoia; species Sequoia sempervirens. Next base: position 112,503 of record VDFB02388169.1, on the reverse strand, counting down.
TGATATGATTTGGTGAGGGGACAGGTAACATCACTCATTCGCGAGTGCCCTGCTACACTGCAAATCCTTCTCACGATGCTTTGTAATTGATTATATGTATGTATGTTGTGTATCACCTTGTTGGATGCAGGCTTTGCAGGAATAAGACTCGATTCCACCTATTTCGATAGGTCTGGGTGAGCATTGTACCAACCCAATGGCAGGAAGTTGAACAAAGGTGACATGGAAGTAACTCCATTCCAAGGTGTCAACTGTCTTGTACCTTTTTGGTTTGTGCGTCTTGGTCATTGCCATTTTGTTGTTACGTTAGTCTTTGTATGTAACTACGATTTTATGACTTATCTAATGTGGTGTATGGTTTTATGTTGTGATTTAAATAATTAAACAATTAATAAAATAAAGCACAAATTAATAAATAAATAAATAAATGTTAGTAGTTGTGAAAATATTAAATTTATTTTGAGAAAATCTTGCTAATGGTTGATTTCAATTATTTTAATGGGCATGTGATTATTTAATAAAGTGTTGTGGAGATGATGAATAAATAAATAAATAAAAATTAAATTTTGTGGATTCAAATATATTTAAATTTTTAATCAAATGCATGATAAAAAAATGTTGAAATGCAAATGATGAAAAATGGCAACAAAAGGAATTAATGGAATAATAATAATAATTTTTTTTTTTTTTTGGAGTAGTGACTTTTGTTATTCACAGGAAGAGGAAATGGAAGAGACTTTCTGAGTGTTGATTTTATTTAGGGGATTTTTCTTTGTATGGGGTTGCATTCTTTTTCTTGGGATTCTGGAGAAATTTTGCATTCACTTTTTCTATCATTCTGGAGGAGTATTGCATTCTCTTTCTATTATTCTGGTGAATTTATTGAAGAAGAAGGTTTAGTTTGAGGGAGGTTCTGGATCTATTGCTGGAAACAATCGGCAGCGAAGGATTAGCTCTGAAAAAAGGATAAGCTTCCACAGATTTTCTTCAGGAACGGGACACCAGGTTCTCCTTCTCCTTTTTGATTATCTTCTTTCTGTAGCAACAAATGAAATAAGAATTGTTCTTTGTGAATGAAATTTCCTCCTGGGGTTTGAAATTTAATGCGTGTGGAAAGAAAATCTTTGAATCTTTAGAAATGTTTTGGACTGTTATTCAATCAAAGGAAATTTTACTGGGGTTCGGGACTGTTGATTATTAAAATGAAATATTTGTTGGGATTCTGGAAATTAAACAGTATTACTGTAGTTTTGTTCTGGAAAATAAATAAATAAAGAATAATTCCCTTACTGTGAATTTCTGGGTTGTGTATATTCTCGTTAATATATATATATTACAAATACATTTTATATATAAATATATATCTACTGTAACCTGTATAGTTGATTATCATTCTCTATTTTTGGAATATTTAAAATATAGTATATATATGTATATATATATATATGTATATATTAGATATATATATATATACACACACATATATATATATATATATAAATATTGAATGTAAATTTAATTCTAAAGTTTCAAATTTTGCTGGCCTTATTGTATTTTGTTTGATATTATAAAAATCATGACTGAGTGGTGGTTCGGCCTCGGCCGTACCCACCACCCAGCCGACCGTTGTACTGGTGCGGCAGTCTGCGGACTACCCACGACAGTCCTACGGACTGCTGTGACAGTCCGTAGACTGTCCATGGCCGGGTACAACCCTGTGCTTTTGGTGGCCATTTCCCATTTGAAATGGTATGTGCTTTATTTTTGTTTTAAAACAAAAATTCTTTTTAAATTTTAATGTGTGTGTATATTTTTATAAATATATATATGTAGGTATATATATATATTTATATTTATATATATTTATTAATTCATTTAATTATATTTCACTGATTTTAACTGTTAAATTAATCAATTAATTCTATCTGTAACCAGATTGTTTCTTTTTTTTTCTGGTATGAATAAAACAAAATTTTATTATAGTGAAAATATGAAAATAGAAAGGAATTATTTATTAATTTGTTAAATTATGAACTCTGATAGGATAATTTAGTAAAAAGGCAATTTATGAATATATGGCAGCATTGATTATTTAATTCTTGTTTTTAATGTGTATATTGTGGAAATGGAATTTACTATGGAATTAAATAAGTTATCTTTTTATGAAAGTTGAGTCTTGTAGACTTGTTGGGTTCGGGACATTGTGAGTTCATTTATGTGGGAACCCCATTTCTGTTTAAACTGTAGTCTTCCAGAGGATTGTGATTTTGTTGGATTTATGCCTTTTCCTTATGAGTATTTGATATGTCATGATTTGAGAATGAGGCATATAGTCTTGTGAGATTTTGATAATGTACTCATTTAGCGAGATGGGTTATGCCTCGCGTGTTATTATTGTTGTATTTCAATGTGCATGATTGTGATGGAGCAACCCCTGTTTCTTTTTGGTTTTGGTTGGGTCTCTAGGGAGAGTGGCTCCTCATGGGGGCCGGTGCCCCGCTTAAGGGGAAGGGCACAGGGTAACCCACGAGTGAGTTAGTAATCAAGTGAAAACCTAATAATTAACTTAGGAGGGTTGGGTAGTAATGTCATTATAATATTTAAAATATGGATGCCTCGTCTTCATTAGTGCTTCCGCAGACTAATGGAAGGCTAAGAAGGCCGTGGTCGGCAAGGTCGTAACCTCATCTTCACGAGAGGTTTATGGCTCCGCATGAGTCACCCTATGGACTGGTGCCTCTAGTTGGGAGGAAGGGCACAGAATAGCCATAGATGGGACCGACGCCTCCAGTTGGGAGGAAGAGCACAGGATAGCCCATGTAGGACTATGCGATGACACTCTCCCCTAGTTGCCCATTTGTTTTACTTTATTGTGTTCCTCTGGAAGTATGTAATGGGAGTTGGTTTAGATTGTTGATAAATGGATTTATTTTGATTTATGGAATATTGTCTTGATACATCTTTGGTGTACTTTGTGGTCTTGTATGATCTCATTGATATTTGACTTATGACCTTGTACTCTTATGGTATTGTTATATGATGTTATTGTTTTGTTTCATTGTAATTTGGAGTAGTGTGTTATGGCTCTATGTTGGTACTTCTTGTATGTTTGTACTTCGATTCTTGTCAGTTGACAGTCTTGGTCGGAGTTACTTCTTTGTCACCTCTTAGCACGGGGGTGGTCAGGTGGAACGTGCTCCGCACACCGTTGGGTTCCCCATCAACGTTCGTTGGCTCAGTCTCATCCTATTGAATATTTGTACCAGTTGATCTCTATGTATTTTGATAATCTTGTATATTGTATTCATCCCACATGATTGGGAATCATGATGTAAATTATGTTTATGGATATGTTGTATATTTAAAAGATGTTGTAATGTAATTTCAACCTTGTATCCTTATTTGGCTATGTGATTCCTCATGATGGAATTTATGTTGTCTTTTATAGTTCCTTTGTTGATGCTTTGTAATGTTTAATTTGATGTGGCCTTGCGTGCCCCAAAGAACATAGTTGGTTACATTATTTGTATTGTAATGAAATGAAGTTTATGATCATGAATATGAGTATTTAATATTTGTATATTGATTGTTTATTTAAAAAAAAATAAAAAAAATTGTGTGCTTTTTATGTGGTTGTTCTTTGGGGTTTGCACGGCGGGCGTTACATTTTATAAATGTATCATGCAATTGGAGCACAATATTGGGAATCAATGTGAATGATTCTCATCAAGAAATTAGACAAGCTTTGAAATTGAAGGACCCAAGCTCTTTGTAGTTCCATCACTACCCATAACCCTAAACCCTAAACCATTAACCCTTAACCCTTAAACCCCAAACCCTTAAACCCTCTACCCTCTATCTCTCTCAAGTCTTTCCCTCCTACCCCTCTCCCTCTCTCGGTCTCTCTCTCAAGTCTCATGGGAGCTTAATAAGTTTTAATAATTTTTAGTCATTTTAAAGATTTTTATTTTTTGATAAAGATAGGTATATTTAGACTCTTGATGGCTTATGTACAATTATGCATATTCTTTTATTTATTATATTTTTTGCAATATCATGTTATTCTTGATTAATCACATTATTTGTTTGTCATTTTTATTTGTTTTGTTGAAAAATATTTTATCTTTACTTTACATCTATGATAATTTCAAAATTATCTAATTTAAAAATTATAAATGAAAACTTATTTTTATTAATCGCTTGAAGTACCTAGGTCCTAATTTTTTGTAGATTAATAACTATCTAAATAGCTATTTCTTTCCTTTATTTCTATAAATGTGTCTCATGTCTCTATTGAAATTTATGAGATGTGTATGTAATTCTTAGTACAACACTCTTAGAGATTAGGATTTATTTTCCCTCTATATCTATTTTCTTATTGTTCCTATTAGTGGCTAATTAAATCTTCATTGAAAACCTACAAAGAGCTTGGGTCCTTCAATCTCAAAGCTTGTCTAATTTCTTGATGAGAATCATTCACATTGATTCCCAATATTGTGCTCCTTGCATGATACATTTATAAAATGCACTTGGTAATTTAGTATGTGGTTGAAATATTAGAGTAACAACAAATGGTTCTTTTCATTTTTGGCACATGATTGGCCATTTTTACTATGTTAAATTTTTATTTTCACTTTTATTTTCATGGTTTTATGTTGTCAAATTTTCATACATTTCTTAGTCTTTTTTTAAAAATAAGTGAAGGTTCTATTAGTGTCCCCAATCTTGCTAAATATCATGTATAGAGAAAGTACAATATATAAACTACCAATTATAGAGTATAACAACAAAATGAATTTAAAAACTACTACATACAAACAACGTTTAGAATAATTCAAAATAGAGATACCATTCCCCTACAAATACTATGTATAGAAACCCTATATATGTAGCCACACTTTCACCCTCAAAATCAATAGAATAAATTCTCATACATTGTTTCTATAATGAATTTAGAGAATAAACTATAAGATTTAAATTCAATAATGAATTTAGAAAATATTAAATCAATCAAAATTGTTTCTATTATCCAAAATACTATATAAGTAAATCTTAAGCTCAATCTTAAGCCTAACAATAACCCTAAGTGAACACTTATCCTAATTCAACCTTAACCCATTTGCCCAAACCATAACCTTAACCCTAACCCTAATTGAACCCTAACCTAATTAAACTCTAGCCCTAATTGAAATCTAACCCTAATTAAACTCTAGCCATAATTGAACCCCAACCCTAACCCTATTTGTTCCTAACCCTAGTATCTCACAAATACAGGATCAAGACCTTGCCAACTCTGGTAAACTTTATTGGATAGTGATAAAAGCTACCTTATCTTTCATTAAGGTATAAATTTTTTGTTATACAACATGCCCCTTGAAAATTGGAGATAGGCACTGCAAAAAGAAGGTAAACACTAATGAAAATGGTTAGTGGTATTGTGGAAGATGTGATAAACTTTCCCTAAATGTGATTATAAATATATACTTCAATGAAAGTGGAAGACCATACTTCATTCACTTGGATTACAACTTTTGAAGAAGTGGTAGAAGGAATTATGGGTGTAACAACAAAAGAATTGAACATTTTGAAGCATGAAAACAAGATGATGTTAAGTTTTCACACATTATACAAAAGGTCCTTTTCAACAGATATATCTAAGTTAGTTAATGCCATTTTGTCATGATATACTTCTTTGATGCTGTCAATACTAAATCTAATGATTGATGAATATTTTTGCTTTTAAATTTATTGTTCTTGGTTGATTGTTGTTATAGACAAGTCGGTATGATTTCAAATTTTAATGTGTACCCTTACATATGGGAATTGAGTTAAACAATGATACAAACAATAATGAAATCAAATTGATTGCTTTCCAAATTCATATTCATGAAAATGTAAGCATTTTTTCAAGTCAATAGGCATCTTGATAAAGATAACTCTCGGCGTGTTTTACATATATTATTAATTAATATAGGTATGCTAGTTAATTAAATTATTAACTATATTTTATTTATATTATATATTGAATTGTTAAGGCATGGGGCCCTAGCTCATATTAAGTAATCTGCTTGTGGCTGTCACGAAGTTCTAGTCTCCCCGCCCCAAGTGGTAATCGAGGGTGTGTCGCACTGCACACAAATTTGGCCAATGCTAAAAGTTTACTGTGCGACTCAAGTAGCTTATAGGGTCGTGCTATCTCGATTCTAGTCTAATAAAATATATATATATTGAATTGTTAAAGATGTAAAAAATCTTAATACTAAATATATAGGAAAATGGTTTTTAAAAATTACATATTTTTCAAAAAATAAAATAATAATATCTTTCTACTTATCTCTATATCTCCTTTTATATGACTATCTTTCCATATCTCTCTATATATATATATATCCCCCTCTATCTCCCTATCTCTATATTTATTATTTCTCCATCTATCTCTCTCTATATCTCTATCTATTTTTATCCCTTTGCCTCTCATTCTATATTCATCTCTAACTCTATCTATAGGGAGAGATACAAAGGTGAAGCATTGGACCTTCCCAAAGATCCACCAATCTCAACACTACTCCCAACTATTTTGAGCATTTAAGTACATATTGTATGCTAGATTAGGAGGCATGTGTCAAAGCTCATATTTATTGATGCAAAATAGGTCCAAAGTCACAAATTTTAGGTAGAGTTAGTTATAGTTTTGTAGAAAATTTCAAGTGCCACATAGAGCAAAGATATTCCAGTTTTTTAGGAAGATCATGTCATCAAATTTGGCACTTCATCAACATTTGTATCTTCATCAACATTAACAAAGCAAAGGTATGTACTTGAATCCCTTGCATTTAAATTTTTCTATATATATAAATATTTTAATATTTTCCCTCAAATCCATAATATATATATTAGTGTGTATTTATTTATTGCAATAAACAATTAACCTAAGTAACACATTAAGAATTCTAAGGATTTGTGCTTGGAAAAAAATGCATAAGAAATTTATTTGTTGGATGTCATGTTGTATAGTTTAGAAAAGCTCAAAATATGAATAGGATTTGAAGGCCATATATTATGGTAGCTTACAATGCAAAAAGAAGGAAGAAAATCTATTATCAATTTTAATCTACAATTTAATACCATATGAAAAATCACATGTAGTATTATCTACAACTAATTCTTGACATATTAATTTTATAAAATACACTTGTACCATACAATAAACTTCTCCCAAGAAAAGAAGTCCCAAGTGAACATTAATTGAACTCCTACTGTAGGACTGCTAACTCTAATCATAACCCTAAGGGAACACTTATTGAACAAGTAGTCCCACTGTACCATAACCCTAACTTTGAACTATAGTTGAACCTCTAATCCTAACCCTAACACTAATTCTTGCATCCCACTGAACCTTAACCCTAACCCTAACACTAATTCTTATCCTGATTGAACCTTAACCCCAACCCTAATCTAGTTAACTTTTTTTTATAAAATTGTAGCAAGCCCATCTATACTTGGAGATTTATCCTTTTTATATATTCTAATATCCTTTACAATCTCATCCTTAGAGATATCTCTAGTAGGCCATTCATTGTCTTCCTCTTTGATTTTCCTAGGGATGACTTGTGCATAATGATCTTGGGATCTTTTATAGTCCACATTGCTATCTTCAACAAAGAAAATATTTTAATAGAAAGATTGAAATTAATTTATAACCAAAGAAAGACCATTTATATGTTGATTATTCACCTAGATTGATCCAATATCTTCCCTAGCATTTTTCTCCTTTATATAATTAAAGAAGAAATCAAATCCTTTATCTCCATTTTTTAGCCAATTTATTTTAGCCCTAACTTTTAAACCATGAATCTTCTTAATTTACAATATTCTCAAATTATGCTTGAATCTCACCAACTCCTCATTCAAGGACTCATGCAATTGAGATTAGATGGAGATAAAATCTTATTGAAGCAATTCTTTTATCTCCCTTCCATCAAAGGCTCCTCTTTTCTGACAAACTGAATAGGACCTTGAGTTGGTAACATTGAATCCTATTTTTCAATTGATAGCGTAGAATTTTTAGCAAGATCTTATCAATTAAATTTTTTAGCAAATATTAACTTCTTATATTAAAAATAATTTAAATATTTTAACACATGCATTAGATGGACCTTTGGTTTTTGATGATTTAGAGATATTATGTATTGATAATTGTGTGATTGAAAGGTTTAACAAATATAAGTCATTTGGAAAAGCCTATGAAATCTAGGTTGAGCAAGTGATTAGATATGAACTCTTTTGCATTGAAAGAGGTGTAATATTATATAAGGAAATTGAGGGAAAAAAAAGGAACTAAATAATGATCTCCAAATAGTGAGAAAATAAGAATCTATCTAGAATTTAGTATATATATATATATATATATATATATATATATATATATATATATATATATATATATATATATATATATAAATTGATACAAATACACAATTAAACAAAAAAATTCTCATATTTATTTTAAATGTTTGATATATGTTATTCATTACATATTTGTTAAATTTTGTATGCTTTTGGTGGAGTTACTGTTGGAAGGAGAATATAATTGTAAACTATATATATTTTAAGTAAATCTATATCTTTTAGTATTTAAAATTACTTAAATAGTTTCCTCATTGATATCTTGTTTACTTTAACATACACCATAATAGAAGTTCACATGCACATCAATATTAGAGAAAAAATATTTATTCATGCCCTTTTCATTACTATTTTTGGTAAACTTTGAATAGATTGTCCTTTGTTCAATAACGAGTCTACAAGTGGGATATTCTTGTGTGAATTAATCTCATGACATTACCCTACCTTGCATAAGATCTACTAGTGCAAACTTGACGTAGTAATTATCAACCCTACACATTTAAAATTTAAATTCAATTTAAATCTTGACAACACCCTCCCACTAATCATTGTGAGCTTACCTAATGCATGTTTATCTTGATTTGCATGTTGTATTTTACTTTAAAAAAATCATTTAAGCATTTAAAATGATCAAACATTATTAGGACAATGAGGATTTATCAAAAGAACATTTTCATTGAGAGAAATGTAATAACATTTTCTCATAACATATATCATCATGTCTCTAATCATTATTCCTATGTCATGGAATTGGTTTGGTTAGGGCTCTAATTGAGGAGCAGAACAATCCTCACAATTTAGCACATTCCCCTAAAAATGTTACTAAACACTTTCTATCTATATTGAGGTTCAAGTATTAGAAGATCAACACAACTAAATTCTAAACATCAATTATTTGTTAGTTGATTCTTATGGTATAGATTTATATTTGCACACTAGTTCAGTTTCTCAGACATGGATATGAACCAAAGCAATACTTTGAGACATTTATTGACCATCTAGGGATCTAAATGAAGATAACACAACCCTCACAAGATAACACAATTGAACAAATTCTCAAAAGAAGAATGACAACTTCATTAACATTTCATTCAAAATTCACTCAAATCCACATAAGGAGAGAAAATATATTAGAATTATACGTTTATTCATGCTTATAAGTCATTTTTGCATTCAATTTAAGATAATTTTCATATATTCATCCAAAACTCAAAACAGGCTATCTATTCTATTCTATCCGCTTGGGGTTTTAACAGCCAATGGCACCACATATATCACTTCCTCATCAAAGCACAAATATCTTTCTACCCATATATTCAACTCAAAACCTAGCTAGAGATTTCATCAGTTCTCTCCCTACAAATGAGCCTTGAATTCCCTTTTATATGACAAGGGAGCAACAAGCTTCAGGCTCAAATGTAATTTCACCACAAATTCTCATTTGAACAAAATCTCCATTGAATTTGAATTTCATTTCAAAACTTCCCACACGTTGAATTTGTAAACATTTATAGTGCATGGACCTGGGTAGCCGTAAAGAATAGGGGAACACAAACTGTCATCAAAATCCCCTTTGTCGCTATCCATGCAAAAAAATCACCAAACTAAATTGCCAATGAAGGCATTCACAACAACTTCGTTATTTTACTCCTCACACCCTAAAATTCCCTTACCAACACCTCGTGACCGGGTGGTATACACTTCTAGTTGTTTCCCAATACGGTTCGAGTCGGTCTGTTTGGGGTTTTAATTTGAACAAAATCTCCATTGCATTTGAATTTAATTTCAAAACTTCCCACATGTTGAATCTGCAAAACATAGTGGCGCACAAACTGGGGAAAGCTAGAAGAAAAAGGAACACAAATTGTCATCAAAATCCTGGCGCATGAACTGGGGAAATCTAAAAGAAAAGGGAACACAAATTGTCATCAAATCCCTCGTCAGCTATCCACTTGTAAAAATGCTGTTAAAACCAAATTACATGAAGGCACCACAACAACTTCTTATTTAATTTTCACTATTCCCCTTACCAACACTCAGACCCTGGTATACACGCTCGCTTCTAGTTGTTTCCCAATACAGTAGACTCTCAGCCTCGCCTTCTTTCTTGTCCTTGCCTAATACGATTCGAGTCGGTCCGCTTGGGGTTTTAACAACCAATGGCACCATAGCTATCTCTTCATCATCAGAGAACATATCATGATTGAAGAGAGGTAAATACCGACAGTAGTCTGAGTCGGTCTTGGTTACATCATCAGAAGTGTTGCTCGTAAGGTCAATGGGCGAGTGTTGGCATCTAGAGGAGCCATGCCACCCATACCTTATTTTCCTACGAACACTAGTAATGGAGCACACAACTGACTGCTTGCCTTTGTCATCTACCAGTTGAGTAGCAACGTCCTGGAATTGCAACCTTCTACTGCATCTAGTGGGCATAAGCTTGGGCTTTTCAACCAAAGTACCTTCCTGAATAGCAGGACTGAGCTTTTGTGAGCTCAAACGAACAGACCTCCTTACTGACTTACTCATTTTCTCTTCTCAGACAAGCACTCAAACTTGATTAGAATCAACCCACAAAGTGCTCTAACTGCTACAAGAATGACACTATTAGTAGTAAATTCCTCTTCTATTTATTGTGTGAGGTAATGGCAACCTTCATCAATGCTTAGTAGACATGCATGTGCAAACATGGCAATTTGGCGGCGTATGTACTGTCACCGTTTAACTAGAGCTACATGAGAATCCAAAGATCACCCTTCATGATTGCCAACAACAACATCTTCACACAGATTGAGATCAACGTGTCTACACAAGCAAGGAATAATTCATTAATGCTTCACCAACCTTCATCTTCCTCTTGCCAACTAGACAAACAAAGATTTACATTAGCTTTTGATCTTTGTTGTCGATCTAAAACCATGGGTTATGAGCTCAATAGTGGAGATTGGGCCCCCCATTCCATACAGGACACACATCTACCTTTTGCTGACCTCACGCCAAATAACAGGGTGACACCTTAGGTCTGCGAGTTGGCAGGGTACGATCGAGATCTCCCATATCTTCAAATCTGGAAAACCTACACATTGCACAGTTAGTATTTAATGAAAGGCTTTGGCTAAGCCGTCAGCGACATGACCACTGGAGTTAATGGCTTAGGCTTACGTCACCAGATTAAAATTAAAGCCCAACTTTGATTTTAATGCTTTATTTCCTCTGCAGTGTTTTATTTCCTAAGTCTTAGTTGGACCCATTAAATTCTTATCCCAACCCTAACAAGAACAAATGATTAAGCTAAGAATTGTATTTGTTGTTATAACTTTAGTTCTAGAGAATTCTTAATTACCAATTCTTATTTATGCATTTGTATATGAATCCAATTGAATGCCTTTCCATATTATTATGGAAAATTTTATTATTGCAACCCTAACTCTAACACTAATTAAACCTTGAACCTAACCTGATTGAACTCATATTATAAACCTCTAACTCTAACACTAATTGAACTCAGAATCGTGAATCTCTAATTCTGGTCAAAACCCTAGAGAACTCTAATTGAACCCTAACCCTAAAATAGACAATAACCCTTACCTTAATTGAACCCTAACTGCAATCCTAGCCCTAATTTAAGACTAACCTTAACCCTCACCTTAATTAAACCCTTATTGAATTATAACCCTAATTGATCCCTAACCCAAATTGAATACTATTTGAACCTTAACCATAAGTGAATAGCAACCTTAATTAAACTCCAACCATAATCCCATTTGAATTTTGACCCTAATCATAACCATAATTCAACCCTAACCTTAATTGAACCCTAACCCTAAACATGAGTCTCAAATGTTTGGCTAGTTCAAATAGGGTTAGACTTTTAATTAAAACTAGGCATATGATCTCATTAGGATTAGGCTGGGGCTGGGGTAAAGATTAAGGTTCCAAGGATAGAGCCTAAGCTAGTGTTAGGGTCTCAACTAGCAAGGCTAGTATTAGGGCTAGGCTATGTCCAATTCAGGGTTTCATTAATGCTAGTTTTAGAATCATAGCTATGTTTAGGGCTGATATAAAATTAGGAGTTAGGTTTGAAGTTAATTAGTGTTAGTTTTAGGGCTAGCTATGGCTAGACTTATAATTAATGTTAGTATTGGGATTAGATTCTATCACTTTAATAAAAATAATCTTCTATAAATTCATTCAATTTTTTTTTGAAATTATATAATTTAAAATATTTTCAAATTTACCTATGTTGATATATGAGAGATATAGCAAATCTAAACCCTATACAATTTATAGTTAACTTGACATTGTGTATAAAAAGGTTTAAGTTATGAATGCTATAATATAACAAGAGCTGCAGAGCAGCGAAGTTCCTGCCATAAAGTTTTAGAATAGTTTTGTTTGTATTTGTTGTGTATTGCAAAAGGCCTGGATCAAACATTAGAAATCTCAATTGAACCCATATGCTCATTTTGTTGATTGTAGAGTAGTGGACAAAAGCATTGCAATATTCATTAGACCATGACCACAAGGTAGAGGATTAATTGATGAAGTACCTAATTAGACTACACAAAAAGTAGAAGCAATAGTTTCTACCTGCTGGTATATATTTTTTATTCAAGGGGTAAACGCTTTTGACTGAGCTATGAACCGGATACAAACTATTCATCAATACCACCCCAATCCGGTTTGAACCTTTGTGGGAGTTGAACAACAATGCCACCTTATAAAACCAACACACCATGCCAATACCAGCTTAATTTGCTATATATTAACCATCTTTTACTTACAAATTTTTTTTGAAAAAGGCAATTAGAAGGTGTCATACCTCTACTGCATTTAAGCCAAGATCAATTAGTATTGCACCAGGTTTAAACCAATCACCATGAACCAAATTTGGCTCGCCTACTATCTAGAATCACAACTACGTACTACAGACTCATCATTGTGTGAACTAATGTTTATCTAGGGTATTAATTGTTTAACTTAGACATTGATGTGTATACCCTTAGCTTCCAAATCTTCTTGTCTCATTTAAATTTTTGTTGACATCACTATCTCTGGATAAGTCAACCAAATTCTAAGGTCATCTCTAGATGGGCATGCTCTCTGCCAAATGTGATGGAATAGGGCATGAATGAACTAAATGTGTTACATATCCATCAACGCTAAATTATTTGGATGATCAGAAAAACTTCAAGAAATTGTAGACATAAAGAGAAAGATTAAATAAAAACTAAATGAGATACACTCTTGACAATCTTTGTTTGGGATTTTCACTGCTATTTGGTTCTATGTTACATTATTTTCAAAATTAGAAGTTTTTTTATTATGATCAATTAGAATAGACTCTACAAGAAATGCATAAATATATTGTCTTGTGTAAGAAGCCCACGAATAGAAATAATAATTTGTTGATAAATCACAAGAGATAACTCTTTGCAATCAAACACAAATCTCTAGATTTTTCACACTGATCCAATAATTATCGCCAATGAATCAGAACAGTAGTATCAATCTTAGTTCAATGATATATGTCAATGTCAGATTCATAATTAACAATAAATTTTAGATACTCCACACTGGACACTAAAACAAATTGAAAAGTTATCTTTATTTGCATCTCCTGTAGAAACTCATCTATCTTGTAAGTTAGGTAACATCCGCAAAACACTATGTAATCGCTTAGCCGCTATAGAATTGGAAGTCATGTAAATTGCAACATACTTCATAGTATAAGCTCTACAATAAGGGCCTCTACCATTTTGATGGAAAAACATGATAATGGGTCTCTTTAACTTAATCCCCTAATTTATGAAGAAGACCCTATGGGGAATGATTAATCGAATTGAAAAAGAAAACAATTCATTATGCAATTAGTACTCCCCTGGTTGAAGTTGACAAGAGGTATATGCAGTATAGAAGTTTCCAAGTCAACTTATTAAAGGCTTTGGACATATCCAATTTGATAATCATTCCAAAATAACAGTAAAATTTTGAGAGATTGAATGGTTCTCCTGGTGTAGGTGGATTTGCAAGGTGTACTTTACTTTGAAGCATTCTCATGAGGTCAAACATAATGTTAATAAATATGAACAATATCTAAGGTATATAGAAATAAATGTCTTTTGGGCTTCAACAAGGGGTCTTTTAAACCAAATTGGCATCTAGGATGGTCATGACTTAAAAATTAACCAATATTATCATACCCTTATTGTACCCTACCCTTTATTAAACCCTAATTTAAGCCTAACTCTACCACTTACCATAGCTCTAACCTTAGCTTCAAGTTTTATTCTAGATTAATAATTTTAATCCTAACTTAACATTAACCCTAACCTATTTAAACAATAATCATAACCCTAATTAAATCCTAATTGAACCCTAACCTTAACCCTAATTGAACCGTAAACCTAACTCTAATTAAACCTTAATTGTAAACTGAACTAAAATAATCCTAATTGAACCCTAACTGTAACTTGAACTTCCTTGATTCTAACTATAACACTAATTGAATGCCAAACCTAACCCTAATTGAACTCAAACCCTGACTCTAATTGAACCTTGTTGTTGGGGTTAAATTAGGGTTCAATTAGCATTCTAGTTAAACCCCAATTGTAAGATTAACCAAAATAAGCCTAAATAAACTCTAACTATAACTTGAACTTGACCCTAATCATAACACTAATTCAAACCATAGAAGTATGACATACCATAAAAATTCAAGTTTAACCAACACTCTTTCAACATCCAGTTTGCTTTTAGTCATCAACATTAAGATAGAACTTCTGACACCATTAAGAGAGATAAATGTTCCGACCAAATTTGTATTACATCGACTACAATAGTGGTGTACCATGTGAAAACTCTAGGTGTTAATAGTAGTAATATCTAACCCCTTTTATAGATTATGCCATTCACCTAACAATATTTTTAGATTATGACATTCTCAATGGAGATTAGGCAATCTATTGATAGACGTAATCAAGGATACTTATAAGCATGATATAATGATTTTACTCCAAATGAGAACAATGGCATGGGTACATTAGTTCACATCATCATTTGTGACATGCTCATCTAGGACTACATCGAAAACAAATTCATGCTTCTCTACATATGTTGTCAAGTCCATCTAAAGGAAAAAAATTGTTTTAGTCATAATACAACATTGTGGTCTCTAAGCTCAATGCTACTATAATTGCTTTCAAAATCTAGGGAAAACTAAGTTGCTCAAATTCACTATGTTATCCAATAGATATAAATTTTTGAAACAATTTAAGGATGATCATGCTTGAGTTGTCAAAAGATAATATTTTGATAAGATTAAAATATTACATGATGTTATAGATTAAGAAGCATAATTGTACTTGTTGTGTAGCCAAATTTTTTTGAGGATGAGGTAGTTTATTTTTTATAGTTTAGAATGAACACGTGTGGATGAAAGGAATTGAGAGGAATAGAAAGAGTTTGTTGAGGTAAACATAGTTACAAACAATCTACACAGTTTGTCAGGTTTTCCTAATTGATAAGTAGATATCTACTTGAATATTAACTTATAAGGTTGAAAGGAATTGAGATGAATATGCATAGCTAGTTATGCTTTCCTACTTAACAAGTAGAGGAATCAATTAAAAAAAATATAAAAAAAATATTTCTTAAAAATCTATATTTGACTCAAATATTAAAATGCATATATTTAATTTTTATGTGCTTTGAAAATTAAAATTTGTTTTGAAGATAGTTTTTTTTCTAAAATAATTTTATGTGGCTCAAACCCATATTCTTATGAAAAGATCTTGAAGGAAATTATGTTTTTCTTATAAAAAAAACAATCTAATAATTAAAATAATTTTTCTTTATATTATTTCCTCTAAATTATTTTACTCAATCAATTTATTTACAATTTTTAAAATCATATACATTTCATTACTTCAATAAATTAAAGTTTAATATTTTATGATAATATTTTTATTCAAATATTAATATAAAAAAGGGAATCATGTCAATTTTAATTTATATAGTTATAAATATATATATATTACTAATTAATACATATATAAATATAATAATTATATATATATATTTATTTAATCTCAATATAAATATTTAAAAATATATATTTACAACAAGTGGTATAACTACAAGTGAGGCCAATTTGGCCCTGTTACTTTGAAAAATTAATAAAATTTAATTTTCATTATTAATTAATATTTATTTTTAAAAAAAAATTATAATATAATATAAAATATATATATTTGTCTCTACAAATATTTAAATTTATTATATATTTATATATATATATTAAAATATTTAATATGAACATTTAAATTGGATATGAAAATTTAAACTTGGCTAAAACTAAACATTTTTTTTAATTTAAATGAGAAGAAAAAAATCTTTAAATTTAGACTATTTATTTAATTAATATAATAAAATTATTTATTTCCTTATTAATTATTAATTAGTTAACATTTTTTATTTCACAAACTAACATATAGTAATTAATATAAGTTGTAAATAGAAGGTGAATTATTTCTAAAACAAATATGATAGAATTTGTGATTGATTTAAATGATTAATGTATTAATATTAATTTAAATTTGATTTAAAAGTAATTACTGTTAATTTTAAAGTTGATTTTTAAAAATAATAAATATTTTATAAAAGTAATTAGTATTTATTCTAAATAATTATTGTAGTTTTAATTCATTTATTTTGGAAATTGTATCTTAGTAATTAGAGTTAGTTCAAATTTCAAAGCAATTGGAAATTTGTTGGCTTTAAACATGCTTTAAATAAGTGCTGCTCTTTAGAATTAATTTTATGATGTGTTAGAGGTGGATTAGCATTAATTCTATTTTAAATTATAATATAAAAATAATTTTACAAGGTATTCATTTATTTTAAATAATAATTAATTAATTTTATATTAAAAGTAAATTTTTGAGTAATTGCATTTGGAAGAATTAGCTCAATTAAATTCTATGCTACAAATCAATTTAGTATTAAAGGTAATTAAAATAGCTGAATTTGATGTTATATTGATTTCAATTAGTTACATTTATTCAAAGTTTTAATTTTACACTATTATTATTATTTTAATAATGCAAAGGAAAAATAGTAAATAAATGTTACTGTGTACCCAATGTGAGGGGTAATTAGTAAGTAATTTAATGAAAAGTAATTTATTTTTATAGTGTAATTTAATAAAAAGTAATTTATCGTTATAGTGTAATTTAATTTTCAAAATAGTTAGTATGGTTTATCTCATTGAATTATTGGAAATAAACAACCTAAGTTTAAAAAAACTCGTAAAAATTAGTTAAGATTCTGAAATGGAAGTAATGGAAGCGCATTAATCGCTTATATCAGGTGAAATTTGTCTACCAATTAGATTGAAGAGAATTGAATTTTGAAATATGTTTTGTTATATAATTGGCATGTATACATTGATAATAGATAAAAACAAATCAAATAGAAAAAATGCTTCAACTCTCATTGTTTAAAAAGAGAATTATTAATAACTAGTTAAGATTTGGTGGTGCCTATAGTTCCCTGGCAGGAACTAAAAAGATTCAAAATAACGAAATAGATTAATTACAAGTGAAAAAAAAATATATATATATTTTTTTTCATGATCTCACCCGCAATAGCCAACGGTCAGACCATTACACCACTAAAATAAAAAATTTTGATTATGGTCTTTGTGACAAAAATACCTTGAAAAGTTGCGATAAAAAGTTTATGCTTCCTGAAAATCTGCCCTTATCGCTCAAAGTTTTGTAGCCAATAAAATTGAGGAAAATTAATTTTTGAAATTTGAAAAGTTAAAAATCTTGCATATTTACTTTAACTATATACAAATATTTGTCAAACAGAAAAAAAGTTGAGTTCTCATTTGTTAAAATCAAAGTTATTAATTTGTTAAGGAAAAGGGTCGCCTATAGTTCCCTTGGCAGAACTAAAAAATAAATGTGTTTTCAATGTTTATTTGTTAGTTTAAAAGATGTGTCAATAATGTTGCAATCACTAATGATTAATTTTTCTTGATGGTTAAAATAGATTGGTAAGTAAATTTATCAATAATAAGTAAATTTATAATTGATTTTTTCTTGATAAGTAAATCAATATTTCATAAATTTATCTATAATTCTTATTTAATTTTCCTTTTAATTATATTAAATTATATTTTATTAAATTGTTAAAAAATTTAAGTTGCTTATAAATACTATTGTGTTTTATAATTAAACTTGATATTGTGTATGTGCTATTTAAGTTATTAATGTTATAATATAAAAAAAAATAAATTTGTTTTCAATGTTTATTTTGTTAGTTTGATGTGAGAATAATGTTGCATAGTAATGATTAAATTTTTCTTGATTGGTTAAGGATATTGTGAAATTATTCTATGTTAATTTAATGTTATGAATGCTATATAATATAAAGAAAAAATATTTCTAAATATATTTTTAATGCATCTCTATATTTTATATAAATAAACATCTAAAATAAAAATGTGATTGTAAAAAAAAAAATACAACTTTAATGAGTGAACATACATTTAAAGTTAAAGTGAAATTATAAACAAAATTGTAGATTTATTTTATTTTTCTCTATAAATATAATTTTTAGTTCCTCACAGTGGAATTATGTGCACCACCTCTAATTTAAACTAGTTATTAATAACTCTCACTTTAACCAATGAGAACTCTGAATAATTTTCTATTTGAATTTTTTCAATCTATTATCAATGTATATAGATGCTAATTATATGAATAAAAATATATTTCAAAAAATCACCTCTTTGAATCTAATTGGTACACAATTTTCACCCGGGATATAAACGATTTTGGGGCTTCCATTACTCCATTAACGATTATTATGGAATGTGGTGGGTAATCCCCATAGTAACAAATCATACTTAGTATTTATCTATTAATCTTTATCACTTGTATAATCCTACATTGTAACAAATCATACCTCTAGTATTCATCTATTAATCTTATATATACGGGTAACAAATCATACTTCATATTAATTTAAAATATTTTAAATTAAAATAGTTAAATTATATTGATATTAATATTTTTAATTTTTAAGAAGATTATAGTTTAATCAACAAATTTATATTTAAATTTTAGTCTTTTTTGAATAACTTAATTTTTAGATGTTTTGGCTAATCTTATCATTCAACCTATTCATTAAATTTATACTTATATTTTATATTTTGAAATATTTATTTTATATATAATTTAGATTTTTTTTTACATTCTTTTATATTAGTGTTATAAATTGACTATTTTTTTCATTGTTTTAATTAAAAAGAGTTAAATTTTTAATAAATAATATTTTTTTAAATAATAATTTCTACATTCTTAATACATAAAAAATGTGCTAATATAATAATTAGGTTTTTCAATTTTACCAAATAAAGGTATATATTTTTAGTTTCTATAAGATGCAGTTTGACTGAATGACTTTCCAATTTTACAAAGTAAGATTTTTTTATCTCTTTTTTCATTATTTTAGCTTAGTGGTATACAGTGGTAATTATTTTTATTTTTTTAATAATATTTTGATATTTTTAAATTAATTAGAATTTGAGCTATTATGCTATACTATAATATTTATTTATTTTATTAGGAATTTTAATAGTCACTATTTAATAAGTGAAAAAAATGTGTTGCTATAAGTAGGATGTTTTCCACCTTTTAAGTGTGAATAATTCATGTGATCTTTTTACCTTTATTTTAATATATAAACAAACTCATCATTATAATAATTAGGTTTTCCAATTTTACAAAGTAAGACTTTTATTTATTTATTTATTTTTTGCATAGCATTTGACTACTGATATAATTTAATTTTAAATGGTTTTGTTTAGAAAAAGCATAGACACCTCAACCCACAAAACAACTAAACAACTAAAAGGAGAAACACAAACATAAACAAAGAGAGTGAAAGACAGATGGGCAACAGCCTAGCACAAACAAAGCACAGAAGAAAAATACAAACCACAACAAAAATTGTTAGCCTTACCATTCAACCTATAATTTATAAATTTCTAGCCCCCAAAAAATTGTTGCTATAGATAGTATACATTTTTATTTGTTAAATATTTTTATCTCTTAGTTTTCGTTTTCCCTACATACCATTTGACTAGCAATATAAATGCTTTAACTTAGTGTACACATCATTTTATTGAAATATATTTTATTAAAATTTTATGTTGGTTTCATTCTTAGTTTTGATATTTCCAAAATAATAATTGTTTAAGACATCCACTATAATAATTAAGCTTAAAAATTCTCAACTCCTTTAATTTTTTTATTATCTTATATTCTTTTAATTATTAATATAAATACCTACTTAATAATTTTCTTCTTGAATCAATCTTTTATTATTTTAATTTATTCAATCTTTAATACTTACCTTTTTTAATTAATCAAAATAAAAAAAAATATTATCTCTCCTATATTTTTTTGTATCACTGAATTATGGTTAATGTAAGCATGATCAAAATAATAAAAATAGGGAAAATAGAAATCTAAGTCTAAACTCTAAAAAACAAATTACCACATTCTAATTAGATTTTTATATTTTAAAATAAATTAAAATTTATGTTATATATTTTAATATTTATGTTTTTATTTGAAATTTAAATAGTAACTTCATGAAAAAATAGTGTTATAAGTAGCATATTGTTTTGTTTTTTATAATTTTGAATAACATATTTTCTAATAATTTTTGTCTCCTATGTTACCAATATAAATCATTTAACTTAGCTTGTCTATTTTTTATATTTTCCATTCTATTAAATTCAAATATATAAAATAATCTAATAACAAATTTAAATAAATAATATATTTTTAATATATTATATTATTAATTTAACAAAATATTATAATATATACACTATATAATACATATGTAACATATATAATATCTAATATATAATTTTAACATCATTATAATATTATAATATATATACAATATATATGTAACATATATACCATCTAAAATATAATTTAATATATTAGAATTAAAGTTATAACAACAAATACAATTTTTAACTTAATCATTTGTTCTTCTTACACAAGAGTCCCACCTCATCAATAATTTCATTTCTAACTTCTTAAAACATAACTATTTAATAACTTTTTGGCAGGAACTTCGCTGCCCTGCAGCTCTTGTTTTATTTGTCGTCCGCCTAGTAATGCCTACTCCTTTTAATGAATGTTTTATTTTGCAAGGGTTGATTTAGTGCTGCCATTGATCTATTTCCTGCAGATATCAATGGTGCCCGCCATCCTGTGATCGGGAATTCAAGGATCACAAAATTATGGGTGGGTGCCACGTGTCCTATCCGGGGAGGTCAAGGGTTGATTTAGTGCTATCGTTGATCTATTTCATGTAGATATCAACGGTGCCCGCCATCCCGTGATTGGGAATTCAAGGATCGCGAAATCACGGGTGGGCACCACATGTCCTATCTGGGGGAGCTCAAGGGTTGATTTAGTGTTGTTGTTGATCTATTTTCTGCAGATATCAACGGTGCCCGCCATCCCATGATCGAGAATTCAAGGATCGCAAAATCACAGGTGGGCAACACGTGTCCTATCCAGGGGATCAAATTTGAGCTATTGCTGACCAACTATCATTTGATCTGAGCCATTCCCTGCCATCCCGCGATGGTGATTGGGTTGATTGCGAAGTCATGAGCGGGCACCACGTGTCTCATCCGATGAAGCCTAAAGAGTAAAGGAAACACTAGCCAGCTTTAAATGTATTAAGGGGCAGATTACTAAAGTGTTCTTGAGATGCACATGTTCTAAATCCATGGATATGTTATAATCTCGCTGGAAAAGCTGCTCGAAGGTTAACGACATGGCTGGCGACTGTGTTAAAGGAACGAGATCAATGGTGCCTACTATCCCGCGATCAACGATTACAAGGATCGCGATATCACGGGCGGGTGCCACGTGCCCTTCATAAAGGATGAAATCTACATGACCATTGATGAGCTGTCTCTTCAAGATTGATGGTGCCCGCCATCCCGCGATTAGGAATTTTGGGATCGCGATGTCGCGGGTGCCTGCCACATGTCTCATCCAATGAAGCCTAAGGAGTGAAGAAAGCATTTTCCGGTTTTAAATGTATTATGGGGCAGATTACTAATGCGCTTGTAAGATGCACGTGTTTTATTTCAATGTAGATGTTATGATTTTTAGGGAAAATCTACTCGACAGTTAAAGGAAAGGACAACGACCATTTTTGAAGGAGCAGGCTTTATAGTAAAAAGATCGACGGTGCCCGCCATCCCACGATGATAAATCAAAGAATTGCGATATCGCGGAAAACTGCCACGTGGCATTCCTTCGCGGCATATGACATAGTAGGCCCCTTTATTGCCGTGTTGGTGATTATGTTAGCCTATTTTGAAGATGGTCATCGATGATTTGATCAAACTGAAGGATCAACAACTCAAATTTAAATATGTATAAAATTATGGTTGGAGCCGTTTGTGCTGCCCGCGAGTGAGCTTTAATGGCGGATGAGACATCCACTGGCATAATTTGATCGACATAAAATCAATTTACTCGTCTCATTTGTATCACAAAACATCCAAGTATTTTGTGAAAACAGTTTCAGAGCCAAAAGTGAAATTGCGAGCAACTACTACCAGAAATTGGAGTTTGTGCAAAAAAAGTCGTGAGTTAATTTTCTCTATTTTCCAGTCATTCTGCACCTAAATTTGGGAAAGGGGGGGTCTGCTATGCTTGTCACTGAGTTCATTAAAATCTTTTGTTAGGGCTATTGTTTAATCATAAATTGTGAGGAATTACGGTATTTTTACTCTGTAATTTCCTATCTCTACTTAGTCATAGCCACAAGTTCAAGTGTAACATTGTAGTGAGGCCTTAGTTTGTCTAAAATGGCGCCAACCAAGCAGCACTTTGGCCACATTGAGTATTTGAAAAGAAACTTGTACGATGATTTCTTAGATCAATTTCCATTATCAACAAATGATAGAAGGAAAGGTTTGGTGTTGATGCGAGGGAAAATCCTAGGGGAGGGGTTGGTGTGTAATAATTCCAACATTGTTGATGCTAGGGTTTCGCTCACAGGCTTACAAATGTTCAGATTATGGTATGGACAGAGGAATTTGCCTCATCATTTTTTAAATGGATGGAGGTATGACATGGGAAAGCTGGTTGTTCTAAATGTATTCCCTGATGTGGACTTACTTAGAGCAGTGGCCAAAAGATATGACCCTATCACACGGGTAATCAGAGATAATGGTGGAGGGGTTCTATTAGAAATTAACAAAGATGTTATTCAACAGACTTTTGATTTGAGTGAGCCAAGTGATGACTTGGTTCCTATTAATCTTGAAGAAATGAAGGAGTATACAAAATTGAAATCTCTTGTTAGGGTTACACTGCTTCCACCTCATCTAGTTAAGGCAGGGGATTCACAATTTCACATCAGCCCTAGTGACCAGGAACCCTTCAGAATGAATTATTTTGGAAAGCCTTTCCTGGCTACTTTCTATTCACTATGTCAGATTTTGGGTTTCAGCCCTGGTGCAGTAATGTCGATTACATACATGTTCATAGGGGTGCAAATACAACACCCTAACTTTTCTGTAACATATGACTTCACTTCTTTTTTGGTGCAGAGGATACATGAAGGATTGTCGAAGCTGCAAAATGGTGATACTGGTATTTAATTCTTTTGGTATTCCATGTTGATGCATATGTTCTTGTTTAGGAATGTTGATTTCTTTGCTAAGAATATGAACTTAAGACAATCAGTTAATGGAGAAAGATCGCCAGTATAGATATGGGTTGCAGATTTGTCCTGTAATAAGGAAAGAACTAGTTATGTGCAATTTGATAATTGTTTTGCTGCAAGATTGAGGGCTAGATTGATGGTAAATGTATCTAGGATCCCTCAGGAACTACATGATTTTCTTAGGCCGAAGGAGAGGAAACCAGAATTGAGGGTTTTACATAACTAGGGTGACATTATCCCATATCCAGTCAGCACTGTCCTGAGAATATATGGATTTCAAGGAACCCCTCACATACTGCCATACAATGTGCCATCAAGACTAGGGTTTGTAGAAGTTATGTGGTAGATGGGGAGTATTCATGAAGATAACCTAACTGGAAAGGGGAAGGGAAAATTATTCCCTGATTATACAGTAGTGTCTGACTTTACATTTTCAAAGGGAGGCTGGACACATTTTGACAAATTCTTTGTTGATTACCATTTGAGATTTGGTCCAAGGCGACAACATGATCCTAAAAGTTTCTTTGCTCTTTTCAGACAAAGAATAAAAGGTGGAAAATTTGCACATGAGTTCAATTTCCCTGAGGACCTAATCAGGAATGAATTTGATTTAAATAGACAAGAATTGAACAAGGAAAATTGGATAGCTTATAGTAAGCTCTTGGATATTGTGCATGAAATGGATCTGACGTATGATCCATTGATGGAATTCACTCCATACCAGAAGAGAATTAACTTTTTAATGAATAATTTCAAGGAGATAATGGACACCTTGACAACCAAAAAGATAAATTTAAGGCTAATTTTGGATATGCAAGGACAAAGTGATATGCCAATTGAAACAAGGCCAGTATGTCAGCCTATAGAAAGGTGGCCCATCTATAGGAGGAAAAGGGATACTGGCAGTGATGAGGAAGAAGTAGATAGAAAAGAGAAGAAAATAATGAAGGCACCTTCACAACCAGGCCCAAAATTCAAAGTACCTGGGGTTGTCAAAATCATTGAATTAAAATCTTCACCACAACATAGTCCCCCATCACCACCACCTGAGCCAAGCCCTAAGAGGCAAAGAACTGATCACGTACCTGGGGATCTCATAGATGAAATTATTGTTACTGATCAAGACATGCAGGTTGGTATGTCGTCCCCTCCTAGGTCAGCTGAATTGGTTCTATCCGATTTGGATATGAAGGGTAAGAGTGTGTAGGATGCAAGAATGGAGGCTTGCAAGGAGTTCTTAGATGACAATGTATTTGTAAAGACTCATGTATTCTTGCAATTGGCATGGAGGATGAAATTTGAGGAATATCAAAATAAATGCAAGGAGAGAAGAGAACTAAGGCCTGACAGGTCAGATCAGGAGAATGATGAAGAAGTGAAAGTTGAACTAATGGAAGAGTTCAAAAACATCACTCCTGAAGAAGGAAGACAACTAATGAATCAGGCTGGTGTTTTGATTTTTTCTGAATGGGACTTGCTCCTTGATCTGATGGCTTTCAGTGCCATTATGAAGTCCAAGAATCCCTTTTGGGATTTCTAAAGAAGACCAGGCAGCATTACAAAGCTCACCTTGGTGAAGAATATGAGACCTTGTTTGGGCGTGGCTCCACCGAGGAAGAAACGGAACATTGATGATATTAATCAAATTTTAAAGGAGGATTAATAATAAAGAGGGCTTCAGAGACTACAACAACCGAAGCCACTAGTTTAACTGTGAATTTGGCCAAGTTGTCCCAAAAGACTGTTGAAAGGGAGGAGGCTAAAAGAAAGAGCCTAATGGAGAAGTATAACATTTTAATTGAAGAATATAGTAAAATGCAACAGAGGAATGTTGAGCTACAAACTGAAGTAGAAAGGTTCAAGTATAGACATACTGGGGAAACATCCAATGCTCCAGGAACCAGCACATCACCTCCCACAGCAGGGTCAATGCCTCCTGCTTCTCCAAATGTTTCTACACCAGGGTCTCCCATTCAAAATCTTGCTCTTACCCCTCCTCTAGAACAAGTTGATGAACAAAAAGAGTGCTCTGTTGATCGAACAAATAAGTAGCTCATGCAAGAAATTGATCAATTACATACATCACTAAGGGTAAAAGAGGAGGGTTTTCTTTGAAAAGAAAAAAAAATTGTTACTATTATTTTGGAGAATTTAAATGAAAAGGTGGATAATAAACTTCCCTCTATACATTCTTTGTATTCTTTTCTCTGAGAAAGAAATAAATAATATTGATAGAATGGGGGATAGTGATTCAATAATTCAAAATTTGGATCCTAGGAAAATAATCTAGATGTTATGACTAAAATACTCCAAGGTTTGATACAAAATAATAGGCTCAATCATTGAAACTACTTATATATTAGTTAAATCATTGCAAAGTTTTCAGACCTTACCGGATGATCTAAGTATGAAGATTAGGGAGTTGGTAAAGAACTTCAATGATTGGGGTAACACACTATTACCTGATATAACTGATGAGCAGGGGGAAATTAGAACACTCCAACAATGGCAGGATCAAGCAAGTAAAGTCATCAATTATCAAATTAAAAAAATTTGTGATGACTCAGATTATGATTTGTTAGTAAATTGTATGGATAAGGTTATTGGTACCGGCTCATTTTTGGAATCTTTTGAAAGAGATGCTAATCAGGTAGCGGTAAAGTATTTTCCTTATAGTACAAAGATAAAAGAGGTGATTGATTTTGACTGGCCAATTGACAAAGAATACTAGAGGTGGGTGGCTAAGTATTTGAATGATGATGAGTAAAAAGAGTGGGCTATCGACAGGTGGCAAATCAGATGTTGTAGTTACAACATTTCTAGTTTTGTATGGATGACTTTCTTGGCGTGGGTTTCATGTGGCTTTTTGTTATTGCATCAACCTTCCTCCACCGACATGATGAACGAGAATATTCTCCAGGATGATTGATGTTGTAACGATTTTTGAACAAGAATATTTTTCAAGGTGGTGGCTATTGTAACAAACTTTGGAATATCACCAGGTGCTCCAATTGACTGGTGACAGGTGTACTTTCTGGCCCAGTGCTTGTTTGCTCCTTCATTTTCTATAAGAAGGATTTCAAGGCTAGTAGTACGGGATAGCAAGTTAGATAACTTTTGTCGAGTCTAGGTGAAGTTGCAGAGCGAATTGTAATGTCTGATGGTTTTAGAGAAATGCAATTTAGGTTTTGAGTCATTATGTAACAGGTTTTGAGTTCATAGAGATTTAATGTTGTATAACAGTACTAGCATTTGAGTTGAAATGAAATTTGAGCTCATCTCTCCATTGGCCATGCATATCTAAACTTTGAATGAAATAACTAAGGGTTGTTTATCCATCTCCTTGTTGTGGTGTGTATGATTCTATTTTAGCTTTAATTCAAAGGAGTGTAATCAAAAATGCTTGAATGGGATTATAGAAGCGGATATATTGTGCTATATAAAGGATTTGATAGAAGTAGTCCTGGGTTAGAATGCATACTGATGAAATTGTAATGCAATATTGTCGGGGATCTTATATGTGATGTATTAAATCTGTTATAAACCTCTAAATGCTTATGAATTTGACTCCCGCAATGGATATATGGCACTGATCTAAGTTGTAATTATTAGTGTAGTTCAGTATTTGTTTGTCTTTTCCTAGAGCTTGCTACAAATTGAAAATCATTGACTATATTATACAATGGATTGTGTTTAGTTATATCATGCTCCAAATAGTTGATATTGTCTATGAACAACCAATTCTAGTTGATATTATCTTATAAATTGTTGAGCTATTAAATTGCAGAGATCATCTACTGTATTAATGTTGTTTATAATAATGGTGCAAGGATTTGTGACACATTAAGGGATCACCCTCCGGTCTTGTAGGCAAGTGTACGAGGATTTTAAAGTCCTCATCAGTTGGTACAGGTCCTTCGAGCTGCCTTCGATTAGAATTGGCAATTCCATAGGTATATTAGAAGACAAACCTGGTTACATTGTAAAAAGAACCAACATACATGTCAACCACTGAACAACCACCTCTACAACTGAATTTTTAATCTTTATGATC
>VDFB02388169.1:42464-84148 GCA_007258455.2 Sequoia sempervirens | reverse complement strand
CTTTATGTCGGCCACAATTTGATTTTTTTTAATTTTTCATGTTTGTCAAAAATTTGAAGAAAATAATAGCCGACCTTTCGACGAACCCCAGGTTCGTCAAAATTTTGACGAACATCGGTGATAAACTTTCAAAAAATTGGAAATTACACATCAAATTTTACAAGCACCCGATGAACATCAAATTTTACATATTTTTTCAGACAGTTTCATCATATTTTGCAGTCAAATGTATTAGTGTGAAAATGATACATGTACAAATGATATAAATAAAATTGATAAATTATGTAACTCAAATTGATACAAGTCAAGATGATACATGTCCAAATGATATAGTGAAAATGATATATATGATAGTAATCATGAAAAGAGTCATCATAACGATATATCAACAATGATCCATGATGTAGTCTATATGATAATGAATGTCACTAGTTACTATCACCAACTATCTCATCATCATCATCATCATCATCATTGTCATTGGCCTCAGTGTCTTCTATATCTGCATCATCATCATCCCCTGCCATGTGATCTGTACTAGCAAAACCAATATTCTATGGATCTGTATCATGTTGATGATCATCTTGATCTTCTAGAAGAGCCATGTTCTGCAAAAAAAACATTTAAAATAAAAATTTACTACTTATTTCATGCAATAATATATTTTTCTGTTATATATTTAATATTACAACATATGAGATGAAACCATAATCATATTACATCATATCAAAGTGCACATACATTTATAAAATTTCTAAAAAGTTACAGCTAATACTGGTGAGTCAGGACAAAGTTCAGCTTTGAAAAACAAAGTCAATTAGGCTGGCAGAGTTGTGGATCAGGCCAGCATTTGGTGGAAGAATAAGAAAGATGATTGGAACTCTAGAGGCCCACCATAATCACTTTTAGTATTCAACCATGAGAGCAAAAGAGAGAGTTGATATCGTGTATCAAAACATTAAGCATGCATTCGTCTAGCCAATGGAGAAGGAGATGATTATTTTGCTTCATTTTTATTTGCATAACCATATCACGGTGTGGGAACCAAGAAGACCAAGGATGTTCAGTTTTATGTGGAGGTAATGGATGTGGTCCAATCTTTAGGAGGGGCAAGAAGGTCAATGTATGATCCTGATGAAATTGAGGAAGAACAACAAGAGAGGGATAGGAAAAATAAAATCAATACAGAGTTTCAAGGATTTGTCAAGTGAGTAAGAGAGCTATGGGAGTAACCTCATCTAAAATATTTTGAACTAGAGTTTGATATACAATTTAGAGAGCTTTGTTTTCATGGAGTCCCTTTCAAAGCCTCTTCTTTTATTGTTCCTACGATAAACTGTTTGGTAGAGTTGGTGGAATTACCTTTCTTAGTAATCACTATTAGTGAGATTGAGATTGTTAACCTTGAGAGAGTAGGACTTCGGCAAAAGGAATTTGATATGGCTATTGTTTTAAAAGAATTCAAGCAAGATGTACTCCGCATTGACGTCATTCCTCAATCTTCACTTGATGGCATCAAGGAATGGCTGAACTCCATGGATATAAAGTATTATGAAAACAAAATGAACTTAAATTGGCAGCCAATTTTGAAGTGTATTATTGATGATCCAGATAAATTTATTGAAGATGGTGGTTGGGAATTTTTGAATATGGAAGCTAGTGATTCTGATTCTGATAATTCAGAAGAGTTAGATCAAGGATATGAACCCTTTGATGTAAAATAGGAATCAAAATCAGATTTCATGTAGCCACCATCAAGAGTGTTACAAGCCAACAAGAGGGAGGGAATTCTTATATAAGGATAATTTTCAATGTTGTAGGTACTAGTTTTAATGCCAACTACATTAGCAACATTGAAATTCCCTAGCAGTATTTATGTTAAGGAAATTTCCTTTAGATGCAAGGATTCAAATCACATCAACCATGTGGTAAAAATGATTAAATACTAGAGACGATTTGTAGCAATGAAAGAGTCTAAAAAGGAAGAGAGAGCTACACTGGTGTCTTAGGAGAAACTTCAACTTTCAAAACAAAGCCAATTAGGCTAGCAGACGTGTGGATCAGGCCAACATTTGGTGGAAGAGGATGAAAGATGACTGGAACTCTGGAGGCCCGCCATAATGGATTTTAGTATTCAATCATGAGAGTAGAAGAGAGAGCTGATATCATGTATCAAAACATTAAGCATGCATTCTTCTAGCCAGTAGAGAAGGAGATGATTACTTTGCTTCATTTTCATTGCATAACCATATCATGGTGTGGGAACCAAGAAGACCAAGGATGTCCAGTTTTAGGTGGAGGTAATGGATGTGGTCCAAAATTTAGGAGGGGAGATCCTGATGTCTTCCAAGAGGCATAAAGTGAGATGAATTAAGTTCACCTACATGTCTGCCAAAGTTTACTTCTAATTTTTATGACTATTTTTCTTGACTGTAAGAGAAGAAACTTCAACTTTCAAAAACAAATCCAATTAGGCTAGCAGATGTGTGGATCAGGCCAACATTTGGTGGAAGAGGATGAAAGATGATTGGAACTCTAGAGGCCCACCATAATGGATTTCAGTATTCAACCATGAGAGTAGAAGAGAGAGTTGATATCATGTATCAAAACATTAAGCATGCATTCTTCCAGCCAATAGAGAAGGAGATGATTACTTTGCTTCATTTTCATTTGCATAACCATATCATGGAATGGGAACTAAGAACACCAAGGATGTCCAATTTTATGTGGAGGTAATGAATGTGGTCCAAACTTTAGGAGGGGAGATCTTGATGTATGCCAAGAGGCATAAAGTCAGATGAATTAAGTTCACCTACATGTCTGCCAAAGTTTACTTCCAATTTTTATGACTATTTTTCTTGACTACCAGAGTTTACTTACAAATTTGAGATTTCTTTTTGGTCATTTTGATGAGGATACATTCAGCCAATGTGTAAGCACCTTTTTTTAGTATCACAAGCATCTGTGCATTGTAAGAATTTTGATTATCTATGGTCTACAACTATGCCATCTCACTTATTGGATCTTCTATTTCAATGTTTTCTATGGCCTTCTTTGTTTGAGGTAGCACCTGAAAATCCTACCTCATTTCCTTAACTGAGAAGTGGATTTGAATTTGGAAATACTGCACTTTAAAACTAGCTATGGTTTAAGGAGAGCTATTCTAGCTTTGTTGCTGACACCCTCAATCTTCAACAAGGACTTAGATGCATGGACTAAAATGCAAGCTTTCAAACTTAGATTTGAATGTGCATAATTTGATTGATTATGGTTTTCACAGACAATTGTCTTTACATGACTATTCTGGATTGTCAATTCGTGTAATAGTGATTGCATCCTTATCAAGTTTGGCTACCCTTATTTAGAATGCCTTGGCCTTTGGACTCAATAAAAAGTTGTGCATTGTTATTCCATATTTGTAACATGTAGGACATTTAAGGGGTACAACATATAGAAATTCAATACTGTCATCCAAGGAAAACTTATAGATGGTGTATCAAGAACAAAAAAAAATTCTTTTATTAGGGTTAATGCTTTCTGCCCCCACACTACTGATATGTTCCCCAAAACATGTTTTTTTTTGTTATTTCAATGCATCTCAAAATTCAATGTATTGATTAACATTTGTTACGCATTTCAGTTGTTTATGCAAATGATGCATATATGTTAACAGAATCAGTGTTGTTACTTCGGTAGTTTTAATTCTATGAAAACCAACCATTACACACTTCATCTACATCCTTCTGCTATTTATTCATTCACATAAATGGTCATCTTGTAATCATAAGATTTGAGCTCTATTTACTCATCCTATGCATCAATAAACAACTCAACACAAGAGATGAAAATTGCCATATTAACACAACAATATCCAACTAAGTTATTGAAACTTAACTATTGATACCTCGTTCTCCATCTAGATTACAAAATCATTCCTCTTTTTTTTTTGTAACATATTCTTTTCAAATTGCTTTGGATGGTGGCCATATTTCTTCTCTTGTCAAAACATAGCACATGGACTACTTAAACTAATTAATATGCAATCATTTACTTTTTAAAAGAAAATAAAAAAAAATATATCATTTAACATATTAAATATACTTACAAATGTACAAATCAAGGCTTATAAACCTTTCTAGCCACTGCGATGTGTGGCATGAAGTTTCTCAAGCCTAGCCTTGGAGGCCTTGTCCTGAAACATATACTAATTCAATTTAGCTATGCACAAATAAAATTTAAATATCATGTAATAAATTTGATATAATCTTATGAGAAAATTCAAATACCTGTGTACTCTCCTCACCGGACTTCCTCCGTGCATCAGACTTCTCATATGGTTTTACAAGCTCTTTCCATACTTTCACACTTACATCAATTGACCTTCTTTTCTGCCTTAGCTCAGGAGGGATTTTTTTTATCTTCTTTGTTTGGTTGCATCGAAATCTCTTTCATTTTTGAGACATTTGTAGCTTTATCTTCTTTACAGACCAACCTATGCCAAAATCAATCTCCATGTCATGAATAACTATTTTTTTCAGTTGCATGGGTATCTGTGAGAATGACAAATGTAAATGGTCTTTGAACCGTTGAAGGCATGATTCATTCAACCTATTCACAAACATTTTCCCAACATCCATCATTCAGACTTCCCCTGAAACCACCTCATAATTCTATCTTCGTATTGTAGCTACCAATGCAAGAATGATAACATGGCATGGTGGAAGAAGTTTATGTCCCAAGAGTGGCTGGGACATTGGAAGTCTCTGCTCCTTGTTCCACATTCTTAGAGTTTATTGTCATTGATTTCCACCTAGATATTTTGTTCGATCCAGGACTGGTTGTGGAATCAATTGATTCTCTTTGACACAATTGATTTGGTTACAATGTTTGAGGGGCGTTACTAGATTGTTCTTCTATGTATATGGCAAGTGTTGTCCAGTCCACATTAACTAATTTGTTCACTTCCTCTACCCCCAATATGAAAGCCAATTCCTCTTTATCTTTATCAGTCTCATGTCCATATATATATATTTAAATTATATTTCTTCTTTTAAATTTAGAAATAAAAAACTTAAAACTACAATTCCTCTTTATCTTTGTCAGTCTCATGTCCCTATATATATATATTTAAAAAAAAAATTATATTTCTTCTTTTAAATTTTAAAATAAAAATAGTAAAAAGTAAAATTCAAAGAAACAATGGAAACAATTAAAAATCTATAAATTGACAATGAATTACCTCATTGTGGCTAGAGTCTGCTGACAATGCTTGCTTCCTTCTATTGCTTGACATTTTGAGGCAACCTAGGGAAAATTATTTTTGTCTAGTCTGTGGAGGAAAATGAAGTACACACTATTAGGTATGAAAGTTTTGTTTTGTGGGAAAATATGTTCGTTGGGTTTGTGTAGTGTTGATAACCTAGGGAAAATATGTTTACTGGGTTTTCTTAGTTTTGATAACCTTATCATGAAAACTATTTCATAATGAAATCTTGCACGAATTTTTCATGGCATCGGTGACTATGGCGTGATAGGAAAAACCAAACGGTTTCAACATTTATTTTCAATAGTTGCTCAACAGTGACATGTTCGCCGGGTTTGCTTAGTGTTGATAACTTAGGGAAAATATGTTCACTAGGTTTGCTTAGTGTTGATAACCTTATCACGAAAACTCTTTCATAATTCAATCTTGCATGAATTTGTCATGGAATTGGTGACTATGGCTTGACTAGGCAAAACCAAGTGGTTTCTGTATTTATTTTCAGCAATTGCTCAGTAGTGACCAACCTAATTCCCATATTTTCCAAACAGTTCACTATTTCCTTGATACTCGGGTTAGGGAAAGAATACAAAGGCATCTTGGCTTTGTGTTATAATATTTTGAGCCAAATCTCAAATGGGTAGGGTAAATGTTTTTGTTGGTTTCTCAAAGGTTTTACAATTTATAATGATGTGACAATTTAGATGTTGCTTGGACAGGTTAGGCCATGAACTAGTAAACAATCACGAATTCAAATGCAATACAAAGAGCAGTAAACAGTCACAAATTCAATGAAGAAAAAATAATTGTAACCTTACCTATGGTGTTGCAAACTAAATTGAATTTCTCATCAGTTACTGGTAGTGCCCTACTCTCTTCCTTCGCGCAATATTTTTCCCTTTTTTGTTGTCTAATTTCTTCCTTCACGTGAGAAATTTTTAAATTTTCAATTGTGATTCAATAGCTGGCACTTTAGTTAACACCAACTTTAGCATCGAATTTTGGCCGTTAATGTAATCTGTTTGGGGCACCTAAGGTGGTGCTAAGTGCGCCTAATTGAGTGCCTATCATTGTTATATAGTGACTATTTTCATTGTTGTGTATCACAGGATCCAAAGTGTTGGAAATAATTCCAAATTCTACCTTGTTTTTGTGACCACCGCTGTCCCATGGCTCCTTCATTAGCTCGGTGTGGTAGAGAAATTTTTACTGTAGTCCCGCAAGGTGCTTCATCCTTCTTGGTAGTAGTGCAGTGAAAGATTTTGTGGTGGTAGATGAGTCTTGCTTCTATTCCTAGCAGTGTTATGGTGATTCCCACAAGTCTTCTACCATTGGCATGTGATAGTGTGGTGACCATCATTGTCCCACGGCTCCTTCACTAGCTCGGTGCAGTAGAGCAGTTTTTACCGTGGTCCCACAAGTTGCCTCTTCCTTCTCAACGGTAGTGCAGTGAAAGCTCCTATGGCAACATTTTTATTCACAGAGGAGGCCATGGAGAGAGGATGTGGATGGTGTAGAAATAATAAATCGTTGAGAGGAAATTGGGTGGAAATAGATGAGACAACGAAATCTGCAGATACAATAAAGGTAAGAAGAGAAAGCAACCTCAACCAAAGGAGGAAGGTGTTTATGAATTCACAAATGCTACAACATAGAGGAGATATCAATATGTCAAATATATGACTAAAGTGAGGTTTGTGTTGGATAACATACTCGTTGAAATGATATAATTGGTGTACTAAACATTATTTACTATGTTGTGTATTATAGGGGTGAGACAAGGCCATGTCAAAAAATCATGTCATATCAAATGAGGACACAATGGATGAAGTGGGACATCAGGTACTCAAAATTTGACTTAACTTAGAGGTGATCCCACAAAGCTGGTTTACAATTTCTGGGAGGATCTGATTTTTGCTGAAATCATATATTTTTAGAAAATATAATGATTTAAGCCTTAAAAAGTTCCATTTAAAGCATTCCAATTGAAGAGGGTTTGATCAAATTACCTTAAATCAAACCCACTTGGATAGAACCCCGCTAGTTTTAAACCATACCTATAATGGAGTCTCTTTTACACCTATCAAAATGCTGATAAAAAACCACTTTTGATTTACCTTTTACAGGATCAAATGAATTAATTTAAAATTTATCTTTTGTAAGTATGTAGTCCTTATTATAATATTCCCAAAAAGTATAATTTTAAATAAATTTAATTTTATTATTATATTTATTTTTTATTTCTTTTGAATGTAGGTTTTTCACTAAAAATCAAGATCTTTGTTTTGCACATTTGGAAAAAAAGCAGATTATCAAAAAAAAAAATTGAAAAATATGAGTCTCCAAACAAAGAAAATAATTTTGATACATACAAAAAAAGTTACGCGTTATACGGTCGTGCTATGTTTGAATTATATTTGGTTTGACTTCAAAACTTGATTAAAGAAAAAATATTCAATAAAAAACTATCTAACCAAGTGGAAGCACTAGATATCATAGTTAAGAATCTAAATTCAAAAGAATTAGAATTTTATCCTTCATGGAAAAAAAGTTGTGTTATACGGTGAGCGTCACTTTTTAAAAATGCTATTTTCTAAAAAAAACGTTTTTGAGGGAGATGGAAAAAGATGTGCAATTTGATTCCAAAAATTTGAAAAAAATATATTTAGAATCTATAGATAAAATGTCACGAAAATCTAGTTTGCATCATCTTCAAATTCCTCACAGTTTAGCCGCTATAGGTTCCCAAAAGTGAAGATTTAGTTAAAAAAAATTATTTTAGTGTCCAGTTTGGCCAAAAATTGTAAACCACTATTGTGGGATCACCTAAAGGAAAAAATGTTCTGATGGAATTTTGTGATACGTCCATCTTTTTTCATAGTATTATTAAAATTTATAATGTATTATCCAATCTTGACATAAATTAATGCATGTTGTTGATTATTTTAAATGGAGATTGGAGCAAATGTAGAGCTTGAGTGTTCAACTAGCAAAAGAAGAAGATATGTACATGGACGTGGACCTAAAACTATTAAATCACATAGATGACAGTGGGTGGAAGAGGATATGACAATGGATACTACAGACACAACAAATGATTGCACTGAAGAAGAGGTAGGTCAGGGCTGTAGTACATGGTATGAATACTTTGAGAAAATTGTTGTTTGTGGATGTTTTGTATGTCGTGGAAAGAAACAATTCCAATGAGCAATTGTACAAAGACATTACATATATGATGAGCTTCCAGTTGTTAGTATTCCTCCTACAATTGATTAAAACCAAAGAATAATAAATGAGTGTGGACTAATGTTTTATAAACTATGTTGTCAAAATTGTGTTTTATTTAAATTATTGTATAAAAAGGTAGTCTATAAAATAATGTTCCATTATTCAATTGATGTATATATGTTCATACATTTTATCTTTTTATTTTTTAATCCATATTTGATTATATTTCTTTGAAATTGATGCATTTATGATTATCCAATTGTTTCCAAACATTAAATAATGCTTGTGTTTGTTGATAGGTAGAAGATTTTGATGAAACACATACTAATACCCAAGATCCAACTAGGTTATTAAAATTTGGATGAGATGATCCAAACCATTCTTTAAACCATAAGATTGAAGAGAACACTACCACCTGAGAAATTTGAAGAGTTGATGAGAGTTGCATACACTGATGACATGCCACCTAGCCTTAATGATGATGATCATGATAGTGAAAATGTAGTGCATGAAGAAGGATTGAATGAAATGCTTATAGGTTTCTTTGGGGATGGAAACAATTATGACAATAATGATGATATGGTTGATAGTAACAATGATAGCAGGGGTAATTACCACCAACATAATGTTGATGATAACAACAACAAAGACTCGATCAAGAAAGTAGCAAAGACACCTGTATTCAAATCTGGTGCAAGTAGAACCTCAAAACTGGCATGCACATTAATATTATTAGAAATCAAGTCACTATTTGGTTGGTCAGACAAAGTATTCACTACCCTACTGAAGTGAGTTGAAATCTATTTCTTACTTTGCATTGTCAATTGGTGTACATAATTCGTAAACATTCATCAACTTCATTTATATTTCTTTAAGGGGATTTTAAAACCATATATTGTATATAAATAGTCCTAGTATAGATTGACATATGAAACATGTTCATCATAAGTCAAACATTCAATTGATTTAATCTCTGGAAATCTTATATGGCACTAAAAACTAAAATATTCCCTGAAGAGAATGTGTTGCCATCAACTTGCAGAGAGGTGTGTCTGTTGTTGGTTGAGTTGGGGATTGAATATAAGCAAATTCATTCATGTAAAAATGATTGCATTTTATACAAAGATGAATATCAAAACAAGGTAGAATGCCTTGTATGCAAAGAGAAGAGATATCATATAGATGTACAAGGTCCTACAGTTCCAAAGAAGGTTTTATGTCACATGCCAATTATACCTAGAATTCAATGAATTTTTTGTAGCAATTCACTATCACAATTGATGGACTGGCATGCAAAGAGCAGGAGTAAAGATGGATTCATGCAAATTCTGGCCGACTCCAAAGCAATGAAACACATAGAGGAAAAATGGCCAAAAAAATTCAAAGATGAACCCGTAGTATCAGGTTTGGTCTTGTAATTGATGGAGTGTGCCGATTTTCTTTCTTGAGCTCAAATTATAGTGTTTGGCTAGTCGGATTGATAGTATAAAATATTCCCCCATGGATGAGTGTTAGAAAGGAGCACCTTATGTTGACTCTCATTGTTCTAGGAAAACATCAAGTTAAAAGCATAGATGTTTATCTTGTTCCTTTTATTGATGAGATGCAACTACTATGGAAAGGCATAAGAATGTATGACATATCACATCCTCCATCAAATAGGTCCTTCATGTTGTATGGTGTGCTATGTTGGACTATTCATGATTTCCCAAGACTTGGTGTTTGTTCTAGTAAGATAAAATATTTACATATTTACATTCATAATTTATTTTCATCCCAACTTTCATACTTAAGTTTTATACTTTTTTTTTTATGTTATTAACATTACTTATTGAATTGCATGACTTTAAACAAAGGGGATATTTGCATGTCCAAGATGTGTAGAACAATTTCAAGGGCAGTATTCTAAAGATCTACATAAATTTATTTACGCAAACAACAGGGTTTTTCTACCACTAGATCATAGGTTTAGAAATCACTTGAAGAATCAATTTGATGGAAAAGTTGAAAATAGAGGCCCTCCCATGATTATGGTTCCAGGTGATTGAATTAAGAAGTATGAAGATGTTGAATTGAAAGCTTGGGAGGATTTTTTTGATTGGGGTGATTCAATTGAAGAACCAGAACAAGTTGTAGTTAATATGCCAAAAGGAATGAAAAGGAAATCCATATTTTATGAGCTCCCTTACCGGAAGGATATATTAATATCTCACCTATTAGATCCTATGCACATCTTCAAAAATGCCCCAGATTCTATATTTCAACACATATCAAGAAAATAGAAGGACACCTTTTCTTTGAGGAGAGATATTGTTCTTTCGTGTACCAAATTTGATAGAAAACATTTGTGGCCAAATAGGGAAAATGAAACATATGCAGAAGCTCCATGGATTTTGCAAGAAAAAAGAGCTAGACCAACTAAAAATGTCATCCGTTCAATAATGACACCTACTGGATATGGGTCATCATTGGATAAAGATTTTACAGTTGATGAACATATCACAAGATTTAAAACACATGATTTTCATAATTTAATGAAGGTATTATATATCAACATTTAACATTTACTGGTAACATTGATTAAGCACTAAATTTATTTTGATATTTTGATGTGTGAGAAAAAATTACTAATGACCTTTTCATAAATGTGTTTGATAGCATATCATGCCATTGGCAATTAGGGGGGATTCTTGTCTTATAGTTGACTTAAGGAATTCCATAAGTCGATTGTCAGCATTTACAAGGTATGCGGTTATATGAAATTTTCATGTGTGAGAGACATAGAGATATTATATTGCATTTTAATTTATGACTAAAGTTTCATACTAATTTACTATTCTTATATTAGGTGGGTGACCTCCAAGGAGATCCATGAATTTGAAGTGCCAAAGTGGAAGAAGGAAATTGCAAAAATTGTATGTGTATTTGAGAAGGAGCTCCCTACAAGTTTCATGGACCTATAAGTCCATTTACTTATACACTTAGTCAATGAAATTGAATTGGTGGGTGTTGTATCAATGAGGTGGATGTTTTTTTTTGAGAGGTATATAAAAAATCTTAAAAGATATGTCCGACAAAAGGCACATCCAGAGGGTTGCATGGCTGAAGGGTATGCATTGAATGAAGCATTTTTCTTCCTATGTGAATTCCTTGGTAATGATTTTGAAGATGGCCTACGTGTCTAGGATGAAGAACGAGCATCAAATATTATTGATGGAGAAAAACCACAATCTAATGGTGTTGAAGTACAAATTATTAAGTAAATTCATGATCAGTGTGGTTGTTTTTCTTGCAATCATTAATTTACTCTATAATTTATTTGTCAAATTAACAACATGACATTTGGAGTTTGAAATAAACATGTTGACATGTAATAGGTGTAGGCAAAATTTCTATACTTGAAAAGTTCATTCTGTACCACGTGGACTTTATGAACAAATGGATTGATTTGTATGATAAAAAGAGAGAAGTGTTAGAAGTAAGGAGACAGTTTAAGAGATTGAACCCAAGGAATACTCCATTTCCCACTCATCTGCTTGGGGAATGGGGAAAATATTGCACATTAGAATGGGTTACTAAAAACATTCAAAATCAAATAGAAGATGTAGGTACAGATTCAAACATAACGAAAGATGAAATCAACATGTCTAGAGGATGTAAAAGAAAGGTACAGTTGGAACTTTAAAAAATGTTGTTTCCTTACAATTTTGACAGCATTAACTATTTTAATATTCGTCATTATATTTGTTTTCACTGAAATAAATGGTCTTTCACAGGCGAGGAAATAGCCAACAATGTGGGCATATGGTTGACATTATCGTGTAGAAAGTGTAGACGCAAAGAGACTATCCTTTGATTGTGGTATCATGGTTGAATTTGAGAAATCCATTCAATCAAGCTCAAAAGATAAGAATATAATTGAAGGGAATCTACAATATGTTGGGAAAATACAAGAAATTATTGAGTTGGATTACCGCTCTTTTAAATGTTGTATTTTTAAGTGTAGATGGTATGAAGAATTTGAGAGGACACAAAGACATGATACCCATAGTGGATTGTTTTCTATAGATTCCTCATCGTTCCTATTGGAGGATAAGGAGCCTTATGTTCTACCAATTCATTGTGAGCAGGTATTTCTTTAACTCAAACAAGAAGCGATAGTGATCATCAATCTATTAATTAATAGCTTATTGTGAATATATACATGTGTTTATTAATCAATAAAATTGTTATAACATACGTCTAATATATGTATGTCATTCATGTGTAGGTATTTTTCTATGAAGATATTTTGGACCCGAAATGGATATTTTTCATACATTATGATCTAAGATTAAGGCATGTATTTGAAAATGCATTAGTGGATATTGAGCAAAACAATGATGGCCAACAAAATGAGAGAGAGGGATTAGGGAACATAAAAGAAATTTACATCCATGATGATGTTGAAGATGGTTATGTTCAGGCACAAGAAGACAACAATCCAGAGTTAGATGATGTTATGGAAGACAACAATATGGATGGTATAGAAAATGATGATCCAAATACATTTGGTAACAATATAGATGGTCTACAGTCAAATTTCAATGATGATGAAGATGATGCAGGTCAAGATGAGGATGATGATAATATTAAATACTTGAAAAAACATATGAACATTGACAATGATACACTGGATGACATTGTAGTAGACAATAATGTTAATGACCAAGACTTCTAAATTTTCAAAATTATTTGCAATCCATGTTTAAAAAAGGATGATTCTTATGGCCTAAACTTTGAAATGCTTCAGTAATATTATGTTGTACTTGGACAATTGAAAACCTGTTTTATTCTCCTAGCAAGTTTTTTTATTTTCCATTATAATTATAGACGAAACAACATTT
The DNA here is from genome assembly GCA_007258455.2 of Sequoia sempervirens. Lineage (NCBI taxonomy): Eukaryota > Viridiplantae > Streptophyta > Pinopsida > Cupressales > Cupressaceae > Sequoia > Sequoia sempervirens. The sequence continues at coordinate 70,774 of VDFB02388169.1, read as the reverse complement.
GCTGGCCTTTTACACCAATCTTAATTTGTATGAAGTTCACGAACCTGTTGTCAAGCAGTAAATTCCTTTCGTAGATAGAAAATGTAAAGGCTTCATTTAAGAAAATATAATTAGTCTCTTTTTGAGGGTAATCCACATGAAAAAAGTAAAAAGCACATAAAAAAACAATTGTACAGTAGAAAATCATATTCAATCAGTTATGTCTTCTTTCTCTTGCACACTTATCTAAAAGAAATAGGGTATTCACCATACATTTCCCTTGAAAAAGAAAACATGTGCGTTCATTTATTTTTACTATATATCTCATAAGTGAAATTGTTGTTACATAATGATTCACTGAGAAAATAATATATACAAAAAAATGCAAAGAAAATGTTTGAAATTTAACATGCAATCTATTGTGTTGCACTGAAAGGAATCAAGATTAACTAGGACAAGAAATAATTTTTATTTTTTATGATTGTACTTAAAAGTGAACAGGATATGAAAAGTGTGGACAATGATGGTGCTGAAATTGAAAACCCCGATTTTGATGACATTACTGTTTTATGTCATTGGAGATAAAGAGCACATACAATTTTATATACATAGCAAATGGAGATTTGAAACTAGTAAATTGAAAATGTAAACAATGTAAGATTTTTCCTTAAACAATAATTCACATACTCACTTACAAAAAAGGGTAAAGCATTTTTTATTCAAACTCTATTTTTTTTAATAGACATAATAGTAAAAGAATATTTACAAGTACAAGAATATATACACTATTTCATAGAATATATACACTATTTCATAGACTTCTAAATTTTTAGAGTTATTTGCAATTTGTTGGGTCTCAAAAACCATAGGTTTTTAGACCATAAGAGGGTGACAATCTCTAAGAGGACTTTAATCCTTAATATGAACCAATTAAAGTAAATTATTTGAAAGTACTTTAATTCACACCTAACCAGAAACAAATCAAAGCATCCACACAATAACAACAAATGTGCCTTGATAAATGTTGCAGATTTAAACAACTTGAAAAGACCACTTTGGAGACAACAAAGCAATAAATAAGCATGAAAATCGACACAACAATTGAACACTGAAAATGGATTATGAGTTATAATGCATCTACTCCATTATATTGCTCAAAATATAAACATACATAACATGAGTTCTTTTGATATGAATAAGTGGATGAGATGGTATAGTATCTATTCTAATGGATTGAAATGATGATGATATGATGATCAAAATCGGACCTTGGTATCCCTATTTTTACGGGAAGCAACAAGCTTTAGGTCCGTTCACAAAAGTTACATCATTTATTAACTAAAGCATAATTAAAATAACATAGAAACTTAAAAAGAGTTTATTGTTGGATGCACCACAATTCGTTAATCATCAACAAGCGCTCGTGACCACCTAAGATCTATTCAAGGCTCAAGCACCATGTTAATGCATCCAAAACAACCAAACTCTACTACCTCCTCATACAACTCGTGCAAGGAACAAATTAACCTTTGACATGTGATCAATGTATTTCTCCTGGGCATAAGTGTTTGCATTCTGTAGAGTGTCTGTCATTACATTCTCCATACCAACAATCCTCCCAAGCTGCTTATGCATTTTCCTGAGTACCTCATCCTTGATGTCATCAAGGATGCCTAGCAAATATTTTGATATCTCATTTTTCCAAGTTTCCTAATCCTTCAAATCTGTTAATTCAAAGAAATCTAGCATGCCCATACATAGTGGCTAGTTGAAGTCACTCAATTCTTGTGTCAATATATTCCAAAAATTTTCATGTGTATCCATGAGGCTTTGACATTCTTGGAGCAAATAATTATTATCTCCATCTTTTTCCTTGATATGGGATTCCATTTCCTTCATCCTATCAAGAAGAATTACATGCTCCATGAGGGCCTTGTATGTTCCACTATGAGCACGCCAGACACCATCTACATGTTGGAACATATCTTTGAATTTCATACAAATTATCCTTGATGCTACTTCAAAAGTAGTAGCCTTCAATTTTATTTTTAGTTCTTCCTATTCCTTTTGAGCCTTTTCAAATTTATACTTCCATTGAGCAGTCTCAGACATGTCCTCTAACACTTTTCTTTCATGTTCAATTAAAGGAGAGTAAATCCTTGGAGAAGCAGACAACCTATCTTTATAGTTGGTTAATTCTTGTTTCAACCTATCATTTTCCTCTACCAGCCACTGGTTATCTCTTACTAGCTTTTGGATCTGGGCTTTGGTGAATTTAGCTACATTCACATTCAAGTCAGTAGTCTCCAAGGGATCTATCTCCCCTACTCTTTGCACTAGGAGATGTCCAAAAATATGATCATGGTCAATGAGAGGAGGCTTCTTTCTTGGGGGGTAAAGAGTCCAAATTTACAAAGTGGTATTATTAGGATTGTACCCTGACCCCATACAGACCCTGTCACTTGCTTCATTCGTTATTTGCAAAGTTTTATTCTTTCTCTTCAAAAAGCTATCAAACACAATGGCTAAACTAATATCCCACCCAGGAAGGAGCATAACTCCAGCTTCTTGCAATAATGCTCTTCCTCTCTCAGCAGTCATGTTTCTCATTTCTCTATCAACTTCATGTTGCAACTCTTTCAAGGTATAAGCCTCTTTCTCAGGGTCAATGTACTTTACCTTTCTCTTATTAGTCTTCCCTTATACTCATATATAAAGGAATTAAATTTAGGGTTCTACATAAAAGTATCATCTGCAACAAATTCTTGACTTGCACAATGCCTAACATCATCTGATAGCTCATCAGAGGCTTCAAAGGTGATCACACTTCTTTCCAATGGCATCTCATATTGGGGTATAACAGGAGCATTAAACTGTGATACTTCTTCCTCCTCCTCAGTGTTATCTTCTTCCATGGATGGGGAACCAACTTAAAAGCTCACTTTAGTAGTAGGCTGAGGTGATAAGTGATCTAGTGGCATGATATTTTCTACTTGCCTCCTAGGACTGATGCCCCTTCCTCTTTCAAATGCCACAAGTGGCACATCTCTTATCAGTTCTTCTTCATGGAGGATTAATTGTGCAATTCTTTCTATGGGATCCTGTACCTCAAGGAAAGCCCCTACGTAGCTTAGGTTATTATTCACCTTCCAAGCCTCATCCATCATAACCCTACTGTAGGAATTTATTCTCATCATATTTTATTTTTCTTCACAATTTTTGATGAAATGTTCTAGAAGGAAACTATGCTCATACCCTTTCAATTTCTAAATTTTTTTAGCATCACAAATGAAGTGTTAAGGATCAAAATTTTCCCTTTTGTTGCCAACCGACAAGCCATAATAATCCAGTTTACCACTAACCAAGTCATAGCCTGAATCAAAGATAATAGTGAAATCACCAAAGCATAAAGTGGAAGGCATGAAAGTCTGCCTCCCATAGCTCTTTAAATGCATGAAAGATGAAAATGACAATTTCCTCATGATCTCTAAATAAGCAACTCTGTCTGGCATAGTCTTAGGAAACAAATAAGGTGTAGCTTCAAATCCATAAACCCTGATATTGTAAGGAAAGCTAGATGCGGAAGCAACTCTCCTAACGTCAAAAACTCAGGGAAGAATGTAGAGATACCTTTCAAATTTTACAATTACAGTCCAATTAAGATGCACATGAAAGAGATTACTGAAACAGATAAATAGACAAGCACATATGAACACCAGATATACGTGGGAAAACCCTTACGGGAGAAAAACCCACCACACCAAGAGAAGTCACTTTGTATTACAGTAATAAAGATTACAAATAGAGTTCTGACTTATCTTTTTGATGTCAATTTACAACAACATTCACCATGAACAACCTTGATACAAAAGATTCACGTTACAGTCTTCAAGAATAGAATTCATCCACTGATCATACAATCACACAACAATCCGTTGATCCATCGAACCCATCACAATCTGCAATCCATGAGTATAACCATGTCGCCCCTATCTGTCGAGCTTCCTCTTAGTAATGGCAGCAATAGTCCAACTGCTAGCAGTTCCCATTCGGCTTCTCTGATTGGCCAATGACTCACCACGTAGGATGGTCTTCTCTCGGTCAAAGTGATCAACCTATGTTGGCATGTCGGTGAGACACTAACCATGTCTCCCTGATGCCACAAGACTTAACTATCGATGTCGCAAAGAGTCATCCTTATCACCAAGATGTTACATCGAGTCCAGAGAGCTATCGCTCAAACTTCGCCATGTCGCCAAGACCTCATACTGATGATCATTACATGTATCGCTATCACCAAGACTTACTGCTATCGGTGAAACATCATACCAAAGCTTCAAGGTCACACAGACGTGAGTTTTCCATTTGGTGAGACAATCATCTTTCGCTGAGAGATCATACTGAGTCATTAAGGGTTATACCGAAACATTCAACATTCGGCAAGACATATCGCTATCATTGAGATGTTACTCCAAGATCTTAAGTCATACCAAGCACCAAGCAACAGTCGGCAAGACTTCTGTCCATCGCTAAGACTTCATACCGAAGTCTTTGTGTCACCGTGAAGACTCCAAGTGTATCCCCATCGGCGAGACCTTCATCAGTCGCTGAGAATTTATCCCGAGACCTTTGGATTACCTCGAGTGAATACTGTCGGTGAGACATTCCTATCGGTAAGACTTCTTACCAAACACCCAAGATTCTCCCCGAAGACTTCAATAGAAAACGTTGTCGGTGAGACTTTAGCTATCACTGGGACTTCACACCGAAGTAAGCCTTTCGGCCAAGGATCTTCCCAATATACTATATGAATGGCCTATCAGCTAGAGATCTCCACTCGGTAGGAGGTCATACTGAACACAACATGTCATAGCGATAGGATCATTCAGTGAGACTGAAGCAAGGTCACAGCGACCTGAACTGTTCAACAAGATTCAAGCTGCTAGTCGGCCAGACACAAAATATGTCACACCGACTTGGCCCTTTCAGAGGTTTCAGCCTGTGGGATTGAGGCACATATTTCCAACAATCTCCCACTTGACGAAGATCACATAGGCACCTCCAGGGCACCACGAACCTACTGAAAATCATGGGCACTAAGGCCCATTGAACTGGCACACCACCTGAACTTGTCTATGCCACTGGCTTTGTCAATGCATCTACAACATTCTTGAGAGTATCAAATTTTTCCAAATTGACCTTTCCATCCTCCACCATATCTTGTACAAAGTGGTATTGTACATCTATATGTTTTTTCCTGGCATGGAAAGTAGGATTCTTTGCTAGACAAATTGCACTCTGAGTGTCACAAAAAATAGTTATTTGCCCTGCATCAAAACCAATGTTAGAACACAAATTTTTTAACCAAACTACTTCTTTACAAGCATGTGTAGCTGCCATGTATTCAGCCTCTGTAGTGGACAAGTGACTACAGCCTGCCACTTACTCATCCAACTCACTGCACCACCATTTAACATGAAAGTATATCTACTGGTGGACCTCCTACTGTCAATGTCCCCAGCCCGATCAGAATCCACATAGCCTCAAATACTGAGAGTCCTCTGTGATTCAACTAGGTTCCCATGGTAACACAAAGCAAAATCTGAAGTGCCCTTCAAATATATGAAAACTCTCTTTACAGCATCCCAATGTGTCCTTCCAGGATTATCCATAAACTGACTAAGAACTCCCACTGCTTGGGCAATGTCTGGACTTGTACAGACCATTGCATACATAAGACTGCCAATCGCACTAGCATAGGGTACACTGGTCATGTCCTCCATCTCAGTAGGATATTTTGGACAGTCTTCAACAGATAGCTTCATTCCCTGCAAGACTGGAACAACTAGTTGCTTGCAATCATTCATGCAAAATCTCTCTAGAATAGTCTTGATATACTTACTCTGACTGAGCCAACGTTTTCTACTATTCCTGTCCCTAGTTATCTCCATCCCCAGAATATATCTTGCTGCACCAAGATCTTTCATTTCGAACTTAGCAGACAACTGAGACTTAAGATCATAAATCATTAGCTTACTATTGCCTATGAACAACATATCATCAACATAGAGAGCAATAATAAGAACTTGGTCACTTTCAACTTTATAATAGACACAATGATAAATTTTGATCTCACAAATCCCAAAGACAATACAAAAGTATCAAATTTCTGGTACCACATTCTAGGTGACTGCTTTTACCCATACAGAGACTTTTTTAACTTGCAAACCAGTTTCTCTTTACCTTTTTCAAAAAAGTGCTCAGGCTAGGACATATAGATTTCTTCTTCAAGATCACCATGAAGAAATGTTGTCTTCACATCCATCGTTAGACCTCTAAGTCATGCGCTCGCAAATGACAAAGAAATCGATAGCGTCGGCTTAGCTATAAGAGAAAAAATCTCCCCATAATCAATTCCCTCTACGGGAATAACCCTTCCAACCAATCTTGCCTTGTACTTTTCCACACTATCATCCAGACCTATTTTCTTTTTAAATACCTATTTGTAGCCAACAACTTTACGCCTTTAGGAAAGGGCACCAAACTCCAAGTGTCATTCTTTTCTAATGATGTCATTTCTTCGTTCATGGCTTCCAACAAGAGTCTGAATCAGACATTTTAAATGCCTCCTTTACAGTCCTAGGCTCATCAGTGCTAGAAATTAAAGCATAGGCACAAGTAGAATCTATGAAAGAGAACCCATACCTATCAGGTTGTTTTCTTTCACGGGTTGACCTCCTCACTTGCTGAGGCTAAGGTTCTTCTTCTTCTTTAAAACTTTCAGAACTGCTTGAGCTCTCCTCATTTCAGTACATTTTGAATTTTCAATTCCTCTTTATCTGGTGTCAGAGGAATTTCAACTACATCCTTATTGTTTTCTGACTTTGTCTCTGACTGCAGATCCAAGGTAGAAGGCTTCAACTCACAAAAGATTACGCTTCTGTTGTATACAACCTTATCTGTATCAGGATTCCAAAGCTTATATCCTTTTATGTCAGCGCTATAGCCAATAAAAATACATTTGACAGCCTTGTTCTCCAATTTAGATATTTTCTCATACGACACATGAGCATATGCCTCACAGCCAAAAAAATGAATATGTCTTAAAGAGGGCTTCTTACCAAACCACGCTTCCAAATGTGTTTTCTCAACAAGAGCAGAATTTGGAGAATGATTAATCAAGTAACATGCAATAGCAACAGCCTCAGCCCAGAACTTCTCCTCCAAGCTAGCGCTACTTAGCATACTTGTGCTCTCTCCATCATTGTCCTATTGAACCTTTCTGCAACTCCATTTTGCTCTGGATTATAAGGTGTAGTCTTATATATTTTAATCCCATGGTCTTTACAATACCTCTCGAAATCATCAGAACAAAATTCACCGCCATTATTAGTCCTTAAGCATTTAATTTTTCTTCTAGTATGATTTTCTACAAGGTTCTTAAATTCCTTAAACCAACTGAACACTTCTGATTTACTTTTCAAAAAATAAACAAATGTTCTTGAATAATCATGAATAAACAATACATAGTACCTTGACTTAGACAAAGAAGGAACGTTCACTGGACCAAATACATCAGAATGAATATAATCTAGCAAACTAGAAGATTTATGAGGACTTGAATAAAATGAAACACGGTGTTGTTTTCCATATATACAATGTTCACAGAATTCAAATTCAAGGTTACAATCTTCAAGCCCCTCCACCAGGTTTTTGTTCTTCAAGGTTTTTAAACCTTTCTCTCCAATGTGGCCTAGCCTATGATGCCAGAGCATAGTATTTTCTATTGGAAGTTTAACTTCCATAGAGTTTACACAATTAGGAACATTTCCCTCTTTTCCTCCATGAGTAGCTTTCTGTGACTTTACAGAGACATTGTTGCATTGAACAACATGTGCATCTAGCTTGTACAAGGTACCAATACAAGCACCCCTTGCTAGCACCATTGAGCCTCTAGTCATCTTGCAGCCATTTCCAGAGAACGTGATTTTCACTCCAATAGCATTTAGCATACTAACATAAAGTAAATTTTGAGCCAGACCTAGTATATGCATTACATTATTGATTCCCTTCACTCTGCCATCAAGGAATTGGATTCTGACTCTTCCACGACTAACAATTTCCAAAGTTGAATCACTTGCCAAGTACACCTTTCCACCATCGTATTCTTCATACTTCGTAAACCATTCTCTATGAGATGTCATGTGGAAAGATGCTCCAAAATCAATCAGCCAGACATCATCTGATGCCTACATAGCCAAGGCTACAATGAAGGCGTCTCCATCACTATGAGAAGAATCATTGTCAGAAGAATACTTCTTCTTCTTCTTCTTCTTCTCCTCTTTACAATCCTTTCAGACATGAACGGGCTGCCCACAGTTCCAGCATTTCATCTTGGACTTCTTGCTAGGAGACTTTGATCTCCCCTCTAATTTTGATTTAGATTTCTTATCCTTCTTCTTTCCTTTCTCTTTCGACCTTCCTCTAACAGCCAAGGCCTCCTTCGCCATCTCAGAAGATTTCCTTCTCATTTCTTCTGATAACAAAGAAGCAACAACATCTTCCATCTTGAAACTGGATGTTGTACTCACAATAGCCATCACAAGGTGATCCCATGAATTTGGCAAAGAACACAATATCAACATACAATGATCCTCTTCATCAATCTTCAAACCAACAAATGTTAACTGTGCAATCGACATATTGAATGCATTCAAATGATCAGCAACAGACCCTCCTTCCTACATTTTCAAAGTGTATAACTTCTTCCTCAGGAACAATTTATTCACCAAGGACTTCCCCTGATAAATAGATGACAGTCTCTTCCACAAGGAAGATGCAGTCTTCTCTTCATGCACATTGAGAAGAACGGAGTCTGCCAAACAGAGGTTTATAAGCCCCTTAGACTTTCTATCTACAAGGACCCAATCTTCTTGCTTCATGCATGTAGGTTTCACTCTAGACAACAATCTAAAGATCACAATCCACTAAGAGATCCTCCATCTTAAGTTTCCACAACTCAAAATTTCTACCATTGAACTTCTCTATTTCAATCTTTCCTGATGTGCTAGCCATCTCAATCTGTAATTAGAACTTGACAAAATTCTACAAGACTCCCACTGAACAAAAATTGACACAAAAAACCCAACGTACCCACAAGGATAACACAACTGGCCAGGCTCTGATACCACTTGTAAGGAAAGCTAGATGTGGAAGCAACTCTCCTAATGTCAAAAACTCAGGGAAGAATGCAGAGATACCTTTCAAATTTTACAATTACAGTCTAATTAAGATGCACATGAAAGAGATTACTGAAACAGAGAAATAGACAAGCATATATGAACACCAGATATACGTGGGAAAACCCTCACGGGAGAAAAACCCACCACACCAAGAGAAGTCACTTTGTATTACAGTAATAAAGATTACAAACAGAGTTCTGACTTATCTTTCTGATGTCACTTTATAGCAGCATTCACCATGAACAACCTTGATATAAAAGATTCACATTAGAGTCTTCATAGAATAGAATTCATCCACTGATCATATAATCACACAACAATTCGTCGATCCATCGAACCCATCACAATATGCAATCCATGACTATAACCATGTTGCCCCTGTTTATCAAGCTTCCTCTCAGTAATGACCGTAACAATCCAACTGCTAGCGGTTCCCATTCGACTTCTCTGATTGGCCAATGACTCACCATGTAGGATGGTCTTCTCTCAGTCAAAGTGATCAACCTGTGTTGGCATGTTGGTGAGACACTAACCGTGTCTCCCTGATGCCACAAGACTTAACTATCGATGTCGTAAAGAGTCATCCTTATCACCAAGATGTTACATCGAGTCCAGAGAGCTATTGCTCAAACTTCGCCATGTCGCCAAGACCTCATACCGATGATCATTACATGTATCTCTATCGCCAAGACTTGCCACTATCGGTGAAACATCATACCGAAGCTTCAAAGTCAGATAGACATGAGTTTTCCATTCAGTGAGACAATCATCTTTCACTGAGATATCATACTGAGTCATTAAGGGTTATACCGAAACGTTCAACATTCGGCAAGACATACCACTATCGCTGAGACGTTACTCCAAGATCTTAAGTCATACTAAGCACCAAGCAACAGTCAGTAAGACTTTTGTCCATCGCTAAGACTTCATACCGGAGTCTTTGTGTCACCGCGAAGACTCCAAGTGTATCCCTGTCGGCGAGACCTTCATCAGTCGCTGAGACTTTATCCCAAGACCTTTGGATTACCCCGAGTGAATACTGTCGATGAGACATTCCTATCGGTAAGACTTCTTATTGAACACCCAAGACTCTCCCCGAAGACTTCAATAGAAAACGTTGTCGGTGAGACTTTAGCTATCACTGGGACTTCACACTGAAGTAAGCCTTTCGGCCAAGGGTCTCCCCGATATACGATATGAATGGCCTACCGGCCAGAGATCTCCACTTGGTAGGAGGTCATACCGAACACAACATTTCATAGCGATAGGATCATTCGGTGAAACTGAAGCAAGGTCACAACGACCTGAACTATTCAACAAGATTCAAATTGCTAGTCGGCCAGACACAAAATATGTCACACTGACTTGGCCCTTTCAGAGGTTTCAACCTGTGGGATTGAGGCACATATTTCCAATAGATACTAGTAGAATCCCCAAACATGTACCAGTCCCCCCAATTGTGATTTATCCTTGCTTCATGACCCATATCTTTTGGTCAAAGAAATCTTAAGATCTCTGGGGAGATGTTGTAGTCACATTTGTGGTCTAGCATCTTGTATAGTGGGACCTCCCACACCTGCTGTCCCACACATATGTCCACATTTGTATAGGCCTTGAATTTCCATCATTATCTAAGTCATTTATTCTTAATTCCTCACCCCATATCCCCATCACCTGACCTTCATATAATATCATGTGTATGAAAAGAGAATAGTGCTTGAAATTAATGGCTTCACTATTATTCTTGATGATATTGAGGGCATTATTGACGGTCTTCGATAAATACTCTGCATAAACATAGGGTCAGGCATTATGGCTCTGGAATTTTGTGGCTAAAACTATGGGAGCAATTGTCATGTTCTCAAGAACATCAATTCCCAATACTTGACGAACAAAGTAATACATGTATTGAAAGTATTCTTCAAAGAAAGCCATAGAGAATGGGGGCTTATCTTCACTAGAGAACCTCATAGTTTGGTTACCCACACCTTTAACCCTATGTAGAGGAAATTTCCACCTCTTGTAACTTGTGTCCATGATGGGGTATTCCTCCAACAAGTATTTGATTCATAATTTTATTTTCAGGGAAGTGTCTAGCTAAAAATTCATGGAAATATAATCTAGCTTTATGACCATGAACTATGACCCATTAGGAAAATGAATTGCTCTCATCTTCAGATTGTAGTTCTTTTACAGTACCTTGATTAATTCTATGTTCACAAAGATGTTGTGTACTACAAGTTTACCCAAATTCAGATTACACGGGTTTGACACTGGGCTATGTCGAAATTTCTTCCTATAATGATAAATAAAGAGGTCGTAACCCCTACATGGAGTCCATACATCTCCCATATTTTTCTATTTATCTACTAATTTCACACACGATGGGTTAAGCTATGCTATTCTTCTAGATTTTTGCCCAGACCCAAGACACTGATCAATTAAGTCTTGATTCAATTGCCTAGCTTCACTTTTCTATCTTTTTGCTTTCTATTTGCCTAGGGTTTTTTCCATCTCAACCCTACTCATGCAATTCTTTCATCTACTTACTGAGAAAATACTTTGAGCTGATTCTAGACCACTTGGATAAATGTTGCAAATTTTTAGCTGCCTATCGCTGTCCAACTTGGTTCTCCAAATCCTTCAATTACAATTCACAATGATTTCAACTTCTTTGAGGCCGTATTTATCAAATTTCAAGATAGTTCATCCAACCCTGGTTTATTAATGGCGCTTGTGCCACCTTTATGATCAAGTTCTTCATTAATAGTAGTAGTCTCATTGATAATTTCGTTAGTCACATCAATTAGACTAATCATCATTTCATAATTGTCAAAGAGAATTTTAATTAAAATGCCTGTTGTTTCTTCAATATGCCAGTATGGCGGTGTTTTTTGCTTCCCTTTTTCTATTTACCGCACTACAGCCTTGCTCAAAGCTTCTTGTTGTGGGGTTGTGGTGTATACCAATCTACCACATATTTTGGTCACCTTCCTAATGGTATAGCGGTGTATGCTTTTGATCATTACTTGAAGAGTGTCGATGAGACAATCTTATTTGTCTTATCGATATCCCAATGTCTCATCGAAATTAGATCTTATGTTCCCTGATGTTGGTTTCAGGTGTCGATGAGATAAGTTAATTTCTCTTGCCAATATGTCATTGTCTCATCGACAATTACTTTGTTATATCCAAGAGTTGTGTTTCACCGAGCACTTGTAGATATACCTTGTCAATGTGACATAAGTGATTCTCTCCTTGATATGCCCGTATCTTGTTGACATTTTTTACTATTTTACATCGTCGATGAGACATATAAATAAGTCTCTTAAACATAGGGGTGTCTCATCTACATTTTTGATCTATGCTTTGTTCTAATGTTAGAGAGACTTTGGAGGGACTCTCATCGACATGGTGTTGTCTTAGCGATATGCTATGAGCAATCATAGGAGTATTTCAAAGGAGGAATACACTTTGATGCTATGATCAAGGGTTTTATTTGGAAGCTCATGTGAGGGATTTTATTAAATTTAAGTTATTATGACATGAATTTTATGCATATGGTGGATGTATGAGGAGTGAAAATGGAAGTATGAAAAAATAATTAGGATGGAATTTTGGCTACAACACAATCCATGTTTAAAAAATGATGATTCTTATGGCCTAAACTTTGAAAGGCTTCAGTAATATTATTTGTGTCAATACAAATTACCTATTGAAATTGTAGACATCCAAATTTGGACAATTAATTTATCCAAATTTATCACTTTTCATCTAAACATCCTCTTATCCAAGTTAATTAAGTAATATTACTATTATTTAATTAATATCCTTAATTCTTCCAAATCCCTAAGGTATTTAATTAATAATTAAATACCTTACCCTCCTTAATCCTCTTTTCATCAAATAAATTAAATAAATATTACATTTATTTAATTCCTCACATGTCATTTTTAATTAATCTTAATCCATCTCCTAATCTCTTTATTAGGGTGATCCTCTTTTCATCAAATGAATTAAATAAATAGTACATTTATTTAATTCCTCACATGTCATTTTTAATTAATCCTAATCCATCTCCTAATCTCTTCATTAAGGGTGTGCACATGCCTAATCCTTGATTAGGATGTGTCACATCCTCCAACTTTTGCAAGTTGGCTTCTAATCCTCATTAACCCCTAATTATCCTCTAATTACTAATTAGTTAAACCTAATTAGTACCTTGGTCAACTCTCCCCATCCCTCAAGGAATTTTTAATTCCTTTTTATTCATCCTAGGCTCCTCTCTTCCCCATGTGAATTTTTAATTCACTTTTATTCCTCCTTGAATCCCCTTTTTCCATGCATCTTCTAGAAACTTTGACTTGTCACATCAAGTCACATGTGACAAAATCCCACCTTTTTGGAGACCTCTCTTATCCACTAGATTCTCCCAAACATGTGAATTTTTAATTCACATTTATTCCTCCAAGGAATTTTCTCATCTCCTAATGTACTTCCAAGGTACATGTCCTTCCTCCACATCATGTACTCTCTTTCCACATCACCTACACATCATCCTACCTTTACCCACTTCATATTCCACATGTCAAAATGTGAGGGCTTGTGAGTCCTCAACTCACCTTTGCCCTTCATCTTGACTTTGTTGGATAAATCCCAACCATTGAATTCTCTAGAGAATTCAAGTTTCTCTATAAATATCCTATCCTCTAAGGCATTTGGGGGAGACTTAGCCATTTTGCAACTAAATGCTGCCATTTTGTGCACTCATCTAGCCATCAACATTCCTCAATTTGCATCTACATTCAAGCATATAGTCAAGATTTTCATTTAGCCATATCAAGAGCCATCAAGGAGCATACAAACCAAATCAAAATCAAGGGCCAACCAAGGAGTTTCAGCTGCAAAAAGGGAGGTATATCTATTTAGCATCATTTAACACTTTTGTCTTTGCATTTACAAATTTCTTAGGCTAATCTTGAGGTGTTTCTTCATGTTTTTCCATGGAATTTTAGTTGCTTAGAATAGGTTAAACATTTTGATATCACAGCAATATCCTTAAATTGTTCAATCTTTGGTATGAATTGTTGGCAGAAAAAATTAGGATTACTTGAATGCTTCTTCCATTCATTTTGTATCAACATATGTTCATCAAGACACAAAAGTTAATAGCTCAATCAGGTAGAGCTTTTGTGATTTTGAAATGAAGAGTAAGGTACATTTTTATTTCTGCTACATTACATTCATGTGCATAAACAAAATCAGAAGATTACATTACTAGATTGCATTTATGCAAATACAATAATATAGGAAATATTACACAATCCTTTAAAAAATGTAGTCTTTATTGATAATGTAAATGTATGTTGTTCCACACAAGTCATGGAACTGACTATTTGAATGCATATAATCGAAAAACTATACATTTATAGATACAAAAGAGAAAAATGCACATAAAGAGATAGAGGACAATGACGAATCTCAGTTGCTTTATTCTGTATCATCTTCAGTCTTCCCACTTGTCTAAGCCTCCAAGTTGATGTCTTCCTTGCTACTCCTAGGTTCCCTACATTTGAGTGAGAAGAGTATTGTTAGAGAAATGAAGGATCACTAGTCAAAATATGTGCATACATCTATAAACATATAATTTGATCATCATGTGCATTCAAATAACTTGCATACCATAGATGTACAGGAAAACAAGTAAGTTATCAAACATATCTATCATATGCTCAGTTTTATCTAACATGTTTTCTCATTGTGCAGGTATAGATAAAATTAGGTTGTTTTGTTTATCTAGTTACAACATATGGGGTGTAATCTGGCTCCCACAAGGGCTGAGCCCAACCTGCTGCCCTATTGTTTCATTTGAGAAGGATAATTACAAGTAAACCATCCATGAAGCATCAAAGATCAATATTTGCAAGGATAATGGAGTATGTTGGTAAGGGGTAATCTCCTTATTGATAAAGATTTATCCTTATTAATAAGAACATTCCACTATCAACATAGCCATGATTCTAACAAAACCGATCATCAAGGATTCCAAGATAGTTTTCATTAACAGTCTGGTTAAAAGTAAGCAGCCCCAAGCATCATAATGGTCACAAGAATTGAACATGAGGGGCAGTCAAGTAGATTAAAATCTTACACAATAGTCATCACTTGCAAAGACAAAGAAAACGTGTTTCCACATAACAAATTAAATTGAATGCATGAAAGGTACAATGATGAAGTACATAATAGTGAATGTTGCTTAAGAGTGATTGAAGGACAACATTTTGTATCAAGGAGAACAAGGTAACCTCAAACTCTATTGTACCTGAGTATGATAGTACCTAAGCTTCTAGTGTTTCTAGATGGAACCTATAGTGGAAAAGTGTAGTCTCCATTTGAAGGAACCATCTTTGGAGCTCGCTCTTCCCTGAAATGAGGGTTGAAAAAATTAGAAGAAAAGAAATACCATAATTCTAAATTAACAATTTGTATCAAGACAAATGTCATAAAGTATAATTAAAAAGAAAAATCCTTACAATTGGACCTCAAATTGGACCAAACAGATTTATGATATTATCTTTAGAATGTGGGAACTTTCTCTATCGGAGCTTCACGACCTAAAATTGGATCTCCAATTGGACCAATAAAATTTATGATTTTACCTTTAGAATATATGAACTTTCTCTATTCGATATTCAAGACCTCAAATTAGATCAGAAGCTAGATAAGCAGATTTATGATTTTATCTTTAGAATGTACACACTTTCTCTATCAGATATTAAAGATGTAAGGTTGGATCAAAAGCTGGATAAGCAGATTTATGATTTTATCTTTAGAATGTAGGAACTTCCTTTGTCGGATATTTGGAAATTCCTACACACAAGTTCTACTTTGGAGCGAAAAAACCCAAAAGTGTTTCACACCGACTCAAGGTACAATCCAACTTGGTTATGACATCGATAGCAATCCAATTTTTTCTAAACCATCCATACCCAAACGTTGTATCACAATCTATTCTTCCTGCAAATAAAAATGCCACATATTAACCCCTTCTAAATAAAACTCAAAATACCATGAAACAATGAGTCCCCTATATTAGTAAGTAGGCAAGCTATAGGGAATAGTTTGATTTTATACAAGGATTCCCATGAAAGGAATCTTCAAGTGATAGTGAGTGAGTTGTTTGAGATTGCAGCTACCGGTGCAATATCCAATGTTAAAGGCATTTAGCAAAGTAGTAAATGTGCAAGAAAATCAAATTATACACAACAAACAATTCACAATGTTATCTTGCATAATGCCTTAATTTTGAAGACAAAAATCTCATTGTATCTTGATGAAAGTAGTGACCTTAATGGTCAATCACTGGCAACCATGATTTTAAAACATGCTATTGTGCTTATGGAGGTAACATTTTAAGCAAGGTGGTGAGTGGTGGTTTGGAATAATGGCAGGTATGAAGGACTTGATTTATATGCATACTATGTAGTTTAGCTTTAGACAACGTTCTTAGAAGAGATTGAAGGTGGATTGTGGAACTCAAGGGTTACATGATAAAGATTAAAGCAAAGACTGGGATCTATTTAAAATCCACTATCATGAAGATATTTAAAATGTCAAATGCAAAACCATAGCAACTGAAGTAATGAACATAGTGCGAAAGAGGACAGTGTGCTAGGGTAGATTTAGGAGATCTCCACATTATCTAATCATAGGAAAATACATCATTTATTTATTTTTTTAAATTAAAAGAAATTATTCTAAACCCTATATAGGACACATTGATAATTCAAAATCATCTTATTTATTTTTTAAAATTAAAAGAAGTCATTCTAAACCCTATATAGGATACATTGATACTTCAAAAGTATCTGAAGGAATTTGACATTATGCAAACATATGTCAATTAAATACCTGGATTACAAACAATAGTGCGAACATTGTAACCCTTGTTGATTAGAGCAGGAATGTGATAAACAACAATGAATCCTATGCCTCCTTACCATTCTTTGTCATTTTTTACTAAAACATTTCTCCATTTTGGCGGGCTATGCCTGAAAATAAGGTTTCAACAAAGGTTTTATTGTATGTTTATTAAAATGAAAACTCCATTATGGCGGGCTATGCCTGAAAATAAGATTTCAAATTTTTTTTTAGAGTATGTTTATTAGAGTTTTAGTGTATTTTGGCGGGCTATAATCTTGATTCCTTAAATGATTTGTTCAAATGAATTGCGACTGACGTGCTTTGCTGCATTTAGTGCTTTAAATTGTAATGATGCCATGATTACCATACTACCACCATCTCTTATTATACCCGCTACGGTATGGTGGGGTTTTTCCCTTCCCTTCTGTTGTTTACCCCACTACCGCCTTGCTCAAGGCTTCTTGCTACGGGGTTGTGGTGTATACCACTCTACCGCATATGTTTCTCACCTTCTTGGTGGTATAGGGTGTATGCTTTTGATCATTACTTCAAGAGTGTTGATGAGACAATCTTATTTGTCTTAACGATATCTCAATATCTCATCAAAATTACTTCATTATATCCAAGAGTTGTGTTTCGCCGAGCACTTATAGATATACCTTGTCGATGTGATGAAAGTGATTCTCTCCTCGATATTCCCATATCTTGTTGACATTTCACTATTTTACATCATCGATGAGACATATAAACAATTCTCTTCGACATAGGGGTGTCTAAACCAGTGCTAAACCCAAAGCTAAACTCGAAGCTAAAGCCAGAGCTAAAAGTGGTGCTAAAATTGAATCTAAACTCAGAGCCAAAGGTGGTGCATACGGCAGTGCCACACTCAGAGCTAATATTGACACTAAAGGTGACGCTAATTTTAGTGCAAATTAGCACCTTAATTAGTGCCGACTTTTCCTCATCGGTGCAAATAAATGCCAAAAATAGCGCTATCTCGATAAATAGTGTTGATGTTTTCAAAAAATTGGAAAAAATACATTAAAACAGTGGGTGGAAGCAAAAAAGGATCAAAAAATGCAAAAAATCATAGGGATTTGTTGTAGTTTCCAAAAAATACTTTGGATGTGTCTCACAGTTTCAACTATCGATTCTCCTTACCACATCCCTTTGATTCAGAGATACCCTTGTGATATTCTTCCTAAAGTCTTCAATTAGTGATATCAATGCTTCAACAATTGATTTATATTTTTGTGATAGTCTCCCTGAGAATGCCCATAATTTAGTGGAATCAGTGTCCTCAATTCTTTGGCACCTTTGAATGGCTCTTTATAATTTTTTTCTATTAGTTCTCAATTCTTGACTCCTCTTTCTAATGAGATGATCTTTTCTCATTTGATTACTTACTATTGTCAATGTAATGACACGTTGTTTGACATTACTATCTTTTGAGTGTGAATTCTTACCCACACTCTCATATGCATCCATTAGAGTCTTTACAATAGGTTTTTACTTGAAGCATCTAATGTTCTCAACCCAAGAATCTTCATGATGAACCTATACTTTATAATTTGCATCATTTCAACAAATAGTTGACATCTTGTGGTCTCATTTAACTTTTCAAAGAACACTCTCCAAATCTTATGAGCATATCTTCTACAAGTGCATTTTAAAATCTTACCTTCTATTGGCTACAAAATATTCTCATCAATATTAATCAAAAGATTTGGCCTTCTATGCAAAATTTTAGGTGGTGTTCTCAAAGGTAAATTCATCTCAACATTAGGAATTTCATCAATATTTAAATGAGATGGGCTAGATGGTGTACCTTCGGTCGAGGATGGAATAGATAACATACCTTGAGGTTGAGATGGGAATGATGGCATACCTCATTCCTCACATGTGAGTGATGATGTACTCTCAACTTGAGATGCAATAGATGGTGTTCCTCCATCTCCACTTCCAGTAGAGGGTGTATCTCCAACTATGGTATTCGAATTTATCATAGCATGAAGGTTTTGCATTCATTCCCTGTTGGACACTAGGAACATTGAGAGGGGGGCGGTGAATCAGTGTTCAATAATATTTGACTTTCAAATCAGATCTAAAGCTATCAACAACAATAATTGAACTTAAAGCAGCATTCACAACATATAAATAGAGGAAAACATGCAATCACATTAATGAACACCGTAACACCAAATTTTTTTACGTGGAAACCTTATTAAAGGAAAAACCATGGTGGAGATTAATCCACAATGTACACTCTATTAAAAGTATGATAAAAGAGGGGAATGCACTTGCATTCAGGCGCACTACCTAGAGCTCACTGCTCAAGAGAGAAAGGCTCACTGCCTTACAAAGCATAATTGAAATTACAACAAAAATTTGAACTAAGAATACAACATCTACAAATGCTTAGATTCAGTTCCAATGAAGCTCAAAATCAGATTTTGGATCTTTTGACTAGTTCGTACTTTTGCTTTGCTCTACTTAGCATACAAAACTTTTTCTGCCCTCAAATAACTAATTTTTCCTTTCTCGCTCTCTCCTTGATACACATACACTTCTATCTCTACCACAGCTACATCACATTCAAAATGATTTTTTGAACTCCTTTATATACCCGCTAAACAAGAATTCATTGTATGCATGCTTCACAACAAAATATAATATTCTTGCTTATGTTAGCTCAAATTATTAATTAGAGTTGATGCATACCCACACAAGTCGGCTAGACTTTAGTAGGGACCCAAAAAAAAGTTCCAAACATAAGAAATAACTAAATACATACTCCACATACATCCACGATACGCCATATAAAACATGTTGGCCAAAATGAGGGAATAAGCCATGAATCATACTACTGAATCTCTTAACTCGAACTCCAACTAATGCAACACCAAAAAACTCACCAGTAGGATACTTTACATGCTAGGAAGGATTCCATAGAGATCCACACCACAAAATAATGATCAGGTGAAGTGATTAGATTAGCTTACCAACCGGATGCTTTGCTTTTCATTCTTTATGTCGGTAGATTACAGAATCTTACTTCCCTTGTCGGTAGGAGAAAAGCTAACACTGTGGACCATACTGTTGACTCCATTTTCCATCAATGATAACACAAGTAGCCAAAAATGATCTCTCAAATACATATGCCAACAATCTCCCCCTTTGGAATTGATGGCAACACTTAGTGAAAAATTGACTAAGTGTCAAAACCAAAAACTAAACAAAATCAAGACTACTGCTCCCCCAAGGAATTTTCAATGCATTCTCTCCCCCTTTGAAATTAATGAAAAAGCTTCTATTTCTTCCACTCTCCTTGTAATGTTTTAGTATACTTCTCTTCTTATTCTTTCCCCTTTGCAAAATAGAGAGTTGGATCAAAATTTGAGAAACTGCTGCAAAAATTAGAAGATTATTTTATACTTAGCTTTAATTTCTAGAAGGAATTTCTTCCAAGAGTTCACTGCAATACCAATGGCTATAATCAAGTTGTTATTCTCTGATGTCCTATTGATAATCTAGACAAGTGATTCAAGAATGGTGATTTCTTCTTCCAACTTTTCTCTTGTCTTTAGCACTTCAATCATTTGCTCTAGTCTGCCTTCAATCAAGTCTTTTACTCTCTAGAAGGTGTCCATGACAGTATTTCTAGCAAAGTGAACCTTTGCATGCTCAACCTACAAATCATGAACCTTTTTCTTAACCTTTCCATCCTTATCCAAAAACATATTGTAGTCTTGTCCAAATTTGACAAGCTCTTTTTCAATTTCCTCCAACTTATCCTTGTACTTGCCAACCACATGAGGCCACCTTAGACAGTAATTGAAGACTTTATTGGCTGAATCAATGCACTATCTTAGCACATTCATTTTCTTCTTCAACTTAGCAAGAGATAGCCTAAATTGTATCTTCAAATCAAAAATTATTTCCTCCTCTTTCCTATCTAGAGGCATAGATTCCATAGCCTCCTTAACACACTCAATCAACTCTTTTGGGAGAACATCCTGCAAACTCTCCAATTCAATATTGTTATTAGAAAAGTATCTTCCTAAAGTGTTCTCAATGAGATCCTACTCATAAGATGGCCCATTCAACCATATGCTAGATATCTTTTGTATCCCATCTTCATCCTAAATAATTTGCATTATCTTTGATTTGAATAGAGCACCTTCTTCATCACTGTCTTCAACTATTATTTTTTTGACTCACCTAGTTTTGGTTGATCTCTAGGAGTATATTCATCAGAGTCTTCATCCACTACATCCACAACCAACTATCCTTTCCATTTTTCTTCAGCTTTTTTTGACTTGGGTGCCGGAGGAGTGACACCAACCAAATCTCTTTCTCTCTTCTGCTTTTTCTCTGTCTTTCCAGAGGATGATCCAACTTCAGTTATTTTTAACAAAAGAGGGATAAAACTTACACCAAACTTTTCCAACACCTTTTGAAAGAAATTTTCATAAACTTGTTCCCCATTTTAAAAAGAGTTGTAATGCTCAAAGATTTGCTTATAGACCGGTATATTTTCTTTCCACACCACATTGTCATTCAGAGACAAGCAATTTATAAAATAAATCATAATGCATATTGCAAGAGTGCCAAACTTGAAGGATTAGTCAATATCCTTCATTAATTATACATTCTCCATCAGTTGATCCTTCATTAGACTACATAGGTCAAAGTCTTCATTTTCTATTATCATTTTATGAGTGAAATATACAACACCTGCCGAGGTTGATCCTTCTTGATTTCTGAAGAAGATCTTATATGAGATTCCATGTGCAACATACCTTGTCAACGAATCTTTAATTGATGCAATTATCAGAGCCCTCTGATCTCCCCTTATTCTGGTTAGGGCTTCGACCTCAACATTTTGAATCAATTTCTTCTTCAGAATATTACCAACATTGCACAGGCCTGTTAGATTCTTGATTACATCCTTAGAGATTCGATAGGGTTTATCCAAAGTAAGGATATCTCCATCCAATCTATTCAAGATAAACTGAATCACTTCTGCATTGATGAAATGAGCGAATTTATTCCAGATATCCAAATTCTTATGCTTCAATCCTTCAAGATTCCTTAATTTAGCGGGAGACAACAAATTTCTTTCGTCCCTAACTTTTTGACTGCTATACTCATCCAGAGTTACTGTTCCTTTAGTTTGTTTCATTTTTCATGTCGAGTAGTGTTCTACAAATCACCAAATAGGTATGAAATTAATAAGCAATAGAAATACCTGAAGAATTCACCGCTAGATTGACCTTTCACACCCTTGGAATTTTGCTGAAAGTGCTCTCCAACTATTCTCTTTCAATGCACAATGACAAATTAGGGTTTCAAATTCCCTTTTATAACTTCACATACTTAACTTCCTATCGCATTAAATGCATTGTGCTAAAAGTTTTAGTTACTCTGCAAACTCAGACAACAAATGAAAACTATGACTGTGGATCTATGCCATTTCATACAACTCAATAGATGATTACTAATACTTTCAACAATGAATAACACAAAAACTAACAACATCCTACAATTCAGTGCCAACTATATCATAGGGGGACAAGAAATTTTCATGAAAAACTCCCCCTAGGCCATTTGCCTGAAGTCAATTACCAGAAGAGTTACCAGAGGGAGCTTCCGATACAACCTTGTTTCCTTCATCAGATTCACTTTTCTTCACCCATGTTTTCTTCATCTGATCTCTTATCTCTTCCACATATGCTTTTCTTTTCCTTTGTTGTCTTTCTGTGAATTTCTTCCTTGATAAACCAGACCTCTTTTGTTCATGTTTCTGTTCCTACAAAATATTGCAATGTGCCCAAAGTTGTTACCATTGTAGCATACCAGATTTTTATACCATCCATTCCATTGATTTCCTCCTAACCTGCATTGATTAGCAACATGTCCAAATCTTCCACAGGTATAGCATTTAATGTTACTAGCACTGACAGACATACTTCTGCATCCTAATGCCTTATGACCAAATTTTTTTCATTTAAAACACTGACCGAGAAATGATGGAGTACTGGGGTTTATCTTTCTTCTACACTGAGAAGCCATATGTCCAAATTTATTGCAAGAAAAGCAATATCCATTAAATTTTTGAGCATTGGGTTGCCTTATCAGATGTCTTCTGCCTTTTCTCTTCTTTTCAAGGTTCTTCTATTCAGATTCAAAACTTTCACCCTTCTCATATCCAAGACCTCGCTTGTCATTTGTATCATTTTGTCCTTTGGTTATCCCATCAAGCCTAGCAGAGCTTATCCTGAATTTCTCCTTGAATTCATTTGCAATAGCAAGCTCACTTCCGAGGATAACTACCTATCTCTCAAGCTCTTGTTCATTGTTTTTGGATTGTTGTAGTTCAATTTCCAACTGAATGAATCCACTATTAATTCTGTTGCATTCTTCAGATTTTTCTTTTAGGGACTGGGCCATTTTCTCCTCATTCTTCTTTCTTTCTTCAATCTCTTTGGTAAACTTCGTCACCACATATTCCATTTCAAGATTTAGAGTTGTATTTTCCTTAGCAATATTTTCACATTCTTCTATTATTTCCCTTAGGGTTTGATTCAGATGGACATCATCCAGACCTTTGCTTTCATTTTGCTTCAATTGATCACATAGTCCCTTCCTCTTTTCCCTTGACTCATTTATCTTATCCTTCAGTGATTGAATGAATTTTTCAGCATCCACAAGATTTTCTTTTAGTTCCATGACCTTTGCTTTGGACTGATCAAGATCATCAAGTGCCACCATAAGCTACTATTGAAGACCACCAACATCCATTGTAATTCAAGATCCACCTCAAGCTGTTAAAATCCAGAAGAGGAACTTGCTCTGATACCAATTTTTGGACACTAGGAACACTAAGAGGGGGAGTGAATCAGTGTTCAATAATATTTGACTTTCAAATCAAATCTAAAACTATCAACAACAATAATTGAACTTAAAGCAACATTCACAATATATAAATAGAGGGAAACATTGCAATCACATTAATGAACACCATAACACCAGAATTTTTTACGTGGAAACCCTATTAAGGGAAAAACCATGGTGGATATTAATCCACAATGTATACTCTGTTAAAAGTATGATAAAAGAGGGGAATGCACTTGCATTCATACACACTGCCTAGAGCTCACTATTCAAGAGAGAAAGGCTCACTGCCTTACAAAGTATAATTGAAATTACAACAAAAATTTGAAATGAGAATACAACATCTACAAATTCTGGATTCAGTTCCAATGAAGCTCATAATCAGATTCCAGATCTTTTGACCAGTTTGTACTTCTTCTCTGCTTTGCTTTGATACAAAAAAATTTCTGCCCTCAAATAACTAATATGTCCTTTCTCACTCTCTCCTTCATACACATACACTTCTATCTCTACCACAACTACATCATGTTCAAAATGATTTTCTGATCTCCTTATATACCCACTAATCAGGAATTCATTATATGTCGGCTTCACAACAAAATATAATATTCTTGCTTATGTCAGCTCAAATTATTAATTAGAGTTGATGCATACCCACACAAGTAGGCTAGACTTTAGTAGGGACCCAAAACAAAGTTCCAAACATAAGAAATAATTAAATACATACTCCACATACATCCATGATACACCATATAAAACATGTCGGCCAAAATAAGGGAATAAGCCATGAACCATACCTCCAAACCTCTTAACTCAAACTCCGACTAATGCAACACCACAAAACTCACTAGTAGGATAGTAAACATGCTAGGAAGGCTTCCCTGGAGATCCACACCATGAAATAATGATCCGGTGAAGTGATCAGATCAGCTTACCAACTAGATGTTATGCTCTTCATTATTTTTGCCAATAGATTATGAAATCTTACTTCCCTTGCCGGTAGGAGCAAAGCTAACACTATGGACCATACTGCTGACTCCAGTTGCCATGAATTACAACACAAGTAGCCAAAAATGATCTCTCAAAGCCATGTGTCAACATTCCCTTTGTGCCACCAATTCCATATCTCTTGTTGATGGTTGAGGTTCCTCTTCAATTGGCATGTCTTCGAAAACCATTTCCAATTTCTTCTTCTAACAATGTTCCCTCATATATGCTGATTTATTTGCATTATTATCTTCTATCTCTTCATGTGTTGTTTTAATCCTTGATTGTTTCCTCAACATGACATATAATTTTATCTATAGCATGATAAAGAGACAAATATTAGTTCTTAAAAAATGAATCCATATAAATAAATTGAATATATTTCATTCAACCCTTCATACAAAATACTTACAATCATCCTATAGAAGAGTAAATTTCACTCAACCATGATGAATTATAAACAAGTGAAATAAGAATAGAAGGAAAATGGAAAGCTTTTTTTTAAAGTATTTCTACCTTGCAAAATGTGGTAGCATAGAAAAAGCTCACATGAATTTTTTGATGGATTCCTTAAAGAAATGTGGTCTCATGGAATGTCATGATTGCAAAATAGGCACAAAATGGATTTTCTAAAAGGCATTACAAACTTTCAAGAAAATACAATTGGCTTGACTATAAATCCAAATTCCACAACTTTTGTCAACACCCTAACTTTGAAACAAGGTATGGGCATCAATCAAAGCATTGAAAGAAATGGGGATTTTTGTCAAATGTTATAATTGTAACTCCCTTGGCAGTAATTTATGAGAAATGTGGAAGCACAGACAAGGTATATGAATTGTTTGAAAAAAAAATTTGGTAGACATGTATGCAAAATATGGTAGCATAGACAAGGTAGTGAGCGAGCTCACATTGATAAGGTAGTGAGTTATTTGAAAAAATTCCTCATAGAAATGGGATCTCATGGTGATGTACATCACCGTGAGACCCCATTTCTATGAGGTATTTTCTCAAATAGCTCACTACTGCATTGAGAAGGTTGTGAGCTCACTACCTTTTCTATGCTACCACATTGACAAGGTAGCGAGTTGTTTGAAAAAATGCCTCATAGAAATGGGGTCCTAGTACATCACCGTGAGACCCCATTTCTATGAGGCATTTTTTCAAACAACTCACTACCATGTAATGGGGACCTTGGATGGGGTATGACATCTATCAAAACATAAAAGGGAGGATTTTCATGAGTGTTATGGTTGCAATTTCCTTAGTAGAAACATGTGAAATGTGGATGCATAGACAAGGCACATGAATCACATGGACTATTTGACAAAATACCTCAATGAGATATGTCCTCGTGGACTACAATGATTGCAGGATATGCACAAAATAGAAAATGTATGGAAAATTTGGTAGCGTAGAAAAGGGAATGAGATGTTTGAAAATTTGCCTCAAAGAAATGTGGTATCATGGTGATGTCCATCACCATGAGACCACATTTCTTTAAGGCATTTTTTTGAACAATTCGTTGCCTTGTCTAACATGTTTGATAAAATGATTTGGTAGACATGTATGGAAAATGTGGTAGCATAGACAAGGTAGTGAGCTATTTGAAAAAATGCCTCAAATAAATGTGGTCTCATGGTGATGGAATGCAATTCCATCACCATGAGACCACATTTCTTTGAGATATTTTTTCAAACAACTCATTTCCTTATCTAACATATTTGATAAAATTCTTTGGTAGACATGTATAGACAAGACACATGAAATATTTGACAAAATGCCTCAATGAGATATGTCCTCGTGGACTACAGTGATTGTAGGATATGCAAAAAATGGATTTGTTGAAAAGGCTTTAGAAAATTTCAAGAAAATGCAATTTCTAGGTGTAAAACCAAATTCCAAAGCATTTTCAAACATCCCCAGGTGATCCCACAAAATTGGTTTATAATTCCATTGAGGAAGGAAAATTGCAAAATTTTGGGTTTTGGGGGGTTCACATGAAGGGGGGGTCACTCTAACCCAAAATGGGTTCACTTGAACCCCCCTTCGGGTGAACCCTAGTTAATGATGGGACCTTCATTTTGCATGTTTTCCAGAATGGAAACAAAGAGAAATTTTGAAAAAAGGGGGTTCGCTCAAATCCCCCTTCGAGCAAACCCTCCTTTGCTCGAAAGGTCAAGAGGGGTTCGCTCAAAGGTTTGTTCAAGAAAACCCCACTTTTTTTCCCTTCTCCCCTTCTTGCACCAAAATATTGCAAAAAAAATCCTTTCGAAGCTTGGGTTGAGGATGAAAATGGAGGAAACTTCATAGACCCAACTAGATGATGGTAGTCCTTAGAACGAGCTATCCATTGAATATAATTTTAATATATTTTGGTTTTATGTTTTTTTAAGTTTACCTAGACATAGGTTTAACCAAAAATCAAGCTCTAGTCTACACATGTGGAAAATAGTAGATTATCAAAAATCTTAAAATATGTTCGAGTAGGTAATATGTTCTTCATCCAAAGGAAATGCAATTTTGATATATACAAAAATTTATGTTTGTTATGGTCCGCTTCTATATTTAAATTTTATTGTAATTTTCATTTGACTTCAAAACTGATAAGAAAAATATTCAATAAAACACTATGAAACTAGTTATGTTGTTTACAAGAGCATCACCCTAAAATGGTGTTTTATCGACAAAACATTTTTAAGGAGATGGAAAAATAATGCATTCCATTCATATATATATATATATTTAGAATTCACAAAATTTCACAAATCACTATTTGTATCACTTTCTCTCAAATTCCTCATGGTTTAGTAGCTATAGGTGCCCGAAAGTGAAAATTTAGTTTAAAAAATTTAGTTCAATGTCCAGTTTGGCCAAAAATTGTAAACTAGTATTGTGGGATCACCCCCCTGATGCCTATACCAAAATGGAAGCTTTGGAAATGGGTATGCACATCCATAAAAAATTAATGAGAAATGATGTATTATATTACATAGTTATAAATACTCTTATAAATGTGTATACAAAATGTGGAAGCATACACAAGGTAGGTTAATTGTTTAACAAAATGCCTCAAAGAGATGTGGTTTAAAATGTAATTAGCAAGTGCAAAGAATTATGTAGTTTAAAATATACAAAGAGGGGCTAAGGGTATAATGAGAAACAAACAATTTGATGAACATGGAATATGCATAATAAAAAAATCAAAGCATTGCATTAAGCATGCATGATAAGGGATGATAAAGAAACATAATAGAATTAAGGAAAATGTAAAGAAAATGT
>VDFB02388169.1:0-42364 GCA_007258455.2 Sequoia sempervirens | reverse complement strand
TCTCATTTAATTTTTCAAATAACACTCTTCAAATCTTATGAGCATATCTTCTACAAGTGCATTTTAAAATCTTACCTTCCATTGGCTACAAAATATTCTCATCAATATTAATCAAAAGATTTGGCCTTCTATGCAAAATTTTAGGTGGTGTTCTCAAAGGTAAATTCATCTCAACATTAGGAATTTCATCAATATTTAAATGAGATGGGCTAGATGGTGTACCTTCGGTCGAGGATGGAATAGATAACATACCTTGAGGTTGAGATGGGAATGATGGCATACCTCATTCCTCACATGTGAGTGATGATGTACTCTCAACTTGAGATGCAATAGATGGTGTCCCTCCATCTCCACTTCCAGTAGAAGGTGTATCTCCAACTATGGTATTCGAATTTATCATAGCATGAAGGTTTTGCATTCATTCCCTGTTGGACACTAGGAACATTGAGAGGGGGGTGGTGAATCAGTGTTCAATAATATTTGACTTTCAAATCAGATCTAAAGCTATCAACAATAATAATTGAACTTAAAGCAGCATTCACAACATATAAATAGAGGGAAACATGCAATCACATTAATGAACACCATAACACCAAATTTTTTTACGTGGAAACCTTATTAAAGGAAAAACCATGGTGGAGATTAATCCACAATGTACACTCTGTTAAAAGTATGATAAAAGAGGGGAATGCACTTGCATTCAAGCACACTACCTAGAGCTCACTGCTCAAGAGAGAAAGGCTCACTGCCTTACAAAGCATAATTGAAATTACAACAAAAATTTGAACTAAGAATACAACATCTACAAATGCTTGGATTCAGTTCCAATGAAGCTCATAATCAGATTTTGGATCTTTTGACTAGTTCGTACTTTTGCTTTGCTCTACTTAGCATACAAAATTTTTTATGCCCTCAAATAACTAATCTGTCCTTTCTCGCTCTCTCCTTGATACACATACACTTCTATCTCTACCACAACTACATCACATTCAAAATGATTTTTTGAACTCCTTTATATACCCGCTAAACAAGAATTCATTGTATGCATGCTTCACAACAAAATATAATATTCTTGCTTATGTTAGCTCAAATTATTAATTAGAGTTGATGCATACCCACACAAGTCGGCTAGACTTTAGTAGGGACCCAAAAAAAAGTTCCAAACATAAGAAATAACTAAATACATACTCCACATACATCCACGATACGCCATATAAAACATGTTGGCCAAAATGAGGGAATAAGCCATGAATCATACTACTGAATCTCTTAACTCGAACTCCAACTAATGCAACACCAAAAAACTCACCAGTAGGATACTTTACATGCTAGGAAGGATTCCATAGAGATCCACACCATAAAATAATGATCGGGTGAAGTGATTAGATTAGCTTACCAACCGAATGCTTTGCTTTTCATTCTTTCTGTCGGTAGATTACAGAATCTTACTTCCCTTGTCGGTAGGAGAAAAGCTAACACTGTGGACCATACTGTTGAATCCATTTTCCATCAATGATAACACAAGTAGCCAAAGATGA
Source organism: Sequoia sempervirens (assembly GCA_007258455.2). Lineage (NCBI taxonomy): Eukaryota > Viridiplantae > Streptophyta > Pinopsida > Cupressales > Cupressaceae > Sequoia > Sequoia sempervirens. The sequence goes on along the minus strand of VDFB02388169.1, from coordinate 40,826 downwards.
TCTCTCAAATACATATGCCAACAATCTCCCCCTTTGGAATTGATGGCAACACTTAGTGAAAAATTGACTAAGTGTCAAAACCAAAAACTAAACAAAATCAAGACTACTGCTCCCCCAAGGAATTTTCAATGCATTCTCTCCCCCTTTGAAATTAATGAAAAAGCTTCTATTTCTTCCACTCTCCTTGTAATGTTTTACTATACTTCTCTTCTTATTCTTTCCCCTTTGCAAAATAGAGAGTTGGATCAAAATTTGAGAAACTGCTGCAAAAATTAGAAGATTATTTTATACTTAGCTTTAATTTCTAGAAGGAATTTCTTCCAAGAGTTCACTGCAATACCAATGGCTATAATAAAGTTGTTATTCTCTGATGTCCTATTGATAATCTAGACAAGTGATTCAAGAATGGTGATTGCTTCTTCTAACTTTTCTCCTGTCTTTAGCACTTCAATCATTTGCTCTAGTCCGCCTTCAATCAAGTCTTTTACTCTCTAGAAGGTGTCCATGAGAGTATTTCTAGCAAAGTGAACCTTTGTATGCTCAACCTACAAATCATGAACCTTTTTCTTAACCTTTCCATCCTTATTTAAAAACATATTGTAGTCTTGTCCAAATTTGACAAGCTCTTTTTCAATTTCCTCCAACTTATCCTTGTACTTGCCAACCACATGAGGCCACCTTAGACAGTAATTGAAGACTTTATTGGCTGAATCAATGCACTATCTTAGCACATTCATTTTCTTCTTCAACTTAGCAAGAGATAGCCTAAACTGTATCTTCAAATCAAAAATTATTTCCTCCTCTTTCCTATCTAGAGGCATAGATTCCATAGCCTCCTTAACACACTCAATCAACTCTTCTGGGAGAACATCCTACAGACTCTCCAATTCAATATTGTTATTAGAAAAGTATCTTCCTAAAGTGTTCTCAATGAGATCCTACTCATAAGATGGCCCATTCAACCATATGCTAGATATCTTTTGTATCCCATCTTCATCCTAAATAATTTGCATTATCTTTGATTTGAATAGAGCACCTTCTTCATCACTGTCTTCAACTATTATTTTTTTGACTCACCTAGTTTTGGTTGATCTCTAGGAGTATATTCATTAGAGCCTTCATCCACTACATCCACAACCAACTATCCTTTCCATTTTTCTTCAGCTTTTTTTGACTTGGGTGTCGGAGGAGTGACACCAACCAAATCTCTTTCTCTCTTCTGCTTTTTCTTTGTCTTTCCAGAGGATGATCCAACTTCAGTTATTTTTAACAAAAGAGGGATAAAACTTACACCAAACTTTTCCAACACCTTTTGAAAGAAATTTTCATAAACTTGTTCCCCATTTTAAAAAGAGTTGTAATGCTCAAAGATTTGCTTATAGACCGGTATATTTTCTTTCCACACCACATTGTCATTCAGAGACAAGCAATTTATAAAATAAATCATAATGCATATTGCAAGAGTGCCAAACTTGAAGGAGTAGTCAATATCCTTCATTAATTATACATTCTCCATCAGTTGATCCTTCATTAGACTACATAGGTCAAAGTCTTCATTTTCTATTATCATTTTATGAGTGAAATATACAACACCTGCCGAGGTTGATCCTTCTCGATTTCTGAAGAAGATCTTATATGAGATTCCATATGCAACATACCTTGTCAACGAATCTTTAATTGATGCAATTATCAGAGCCCTCTGATCTCCCCTTATTCTGGTTAGGGCTTCGACCTCAACATTTTGAATCAATTTCTTCTTCAGAATATTACCAACATTGCACAGGCCTGTTAGATTCTTGATTACATCCTTAGAGATTCGATAGGGTTTATCCAAAGTAAGGATATCTCCATCCAATCTGTTCAAGATAAACTGAATCACTTCCGTATTGATGAAATGAGCGAATTTATTCCAGATATCCAAATTCTTATGCTTCAATCCTTCAAGATTCCTTAATTTAGCAGGAGACAACAAATTTCTTTCATCCCTAACTTTTTGACTACTATACTCATCCAGAGTTACTGTTCCTTTAGTTTGTTTCATTTTTCATGCCGAGTAGTGTTCTACAAATCACCAAATAGGTATGAAATTAATAAGCAATAGAAATTCCTGAAGAATTCACCGCTAGATTGACCTTTCACACCCTTGGAATTTTGCTGAAAGTGCTCTCCAACTATTCTCTTTCAATGCACAATGACGAATTAGGGTTTCAAATTCCCTTTTATAACTTCACATACTTAACTTCCTATCACATTAAATGCATTGTGCTAAAAGTTTTGGTTACTCTGCAAACTCAGACAACAAATGAAAACTATGACTGTGGATCTATGCCATTTCATACAACTCAATAGATGATTACTAATACTTTCAACAATGAATAACACAAAAACTAACAACATCTTGCAATTCAGTGCCAACTATATCACAGGGGGACAAGAAATTTTCATGAAAAACTCCCCTAGGCCATTTGCCTGAAGTCAATTACCAGAAGAGTTACCAGAGGGAGCTTCCGATACAACCTTGTTTCCTTCATCAGATTCACTTTTCTTCACCCATGTTTTCTTCATCTGATCTCTTATCTCTTCCACATATGCTTTTCTTTTCCTTTGTTGTCTTTCTGTGAATTTCTTCCTTGATAAACCAGACCTCTTTTGTTCATGTTTCTATTCCTACAAAATATTGCAATGTGCCCAAAGTTGTTACCATTGTAGCATACCAAATTTTTATACCATCCATTCCATTGATTTCCTCCTAACCTGCATTGATTAGCAACATGTCCAAATCTTCCACAGGTATAGCATTTACTGTTACTAGCACTGACAGACATACTTCTGCATCCTAATGCCTTATGATCAAATTTTTTTCATTTAAAACACTGACCAAGAAATGATGGAGTACTGGGGTTTATCTTTCTTCTACACTGAGAAGCCATATGTCCAAATTTATTGCAAGAAAAGCAATATCCATTAAATTTTTGAGCATTGGGTTGCCTTATCAGATGTCTTCTGCCTTTTCTCTTCTTTTCAAGGTTCTTCTATTCAGATTCAAAACTTTCACCCTTCTCATATCCAAGACCTCGCTTGTCATTTGTATCATTTTGTCCTTTGGTTATCCCATCAAGCCTAGCAGAGCTTATCCTGAATTTCTCCTTGAATTCATTTGCAATAGCAAGCTCACTTCCGAGGATAACTACCTATCTCTCAAGCTCTTGTTCATTGTTTTTGGATTGTTGTAGTTCAATTTCCAACTGAATGAATCCACTATTAATTCTGTTGCATTCTTCAGATTTTTCTTTTAGGGACTGGGCCATTTTCTCCTCATTCTTCTTTCTTTCTTCAATCTCTTTGGTAAACTTCGTCACCACATATTCCATTTCAAGATTTAGAGTTGTATTTTCCTTAGCAAGATTTTCACATTCTTCTATTATTTCCCTTAGGGTTTGATTCAGATGGACATCATCCAGACCTTTGCTTTCATTTTGCTTCAATTGATCACATAGTCCCTTCCTCTTTTCCCTTGACTCATTTATCTTATCCTTCAGTGATTGAATGAATTTTTCAGCATCCACAAGATTTTCTTTTAGTTCCATGACCTTTGCTTTGGACTGATCAAGATCATCAAGTGCCACCATAAGCTACTGTTGAAGACCACCAACATCCATTGTAATTCAAGATCCACCTTAAGCTGTTAAAATCCAGAAGAGGAACTTGCTCTGATACCAATTGCTGGACACTAGGAACACTAAGAGGGGGAGTGAATCAGTGTTCAATAATATTTGACTTTCAAATCAAATCTAAAACTATCAACAACAATAATTGAACTTAAAGAAACATTCACAATATATAAATAAAGGGAAACATTGCAATCACATTAATGAACACCATAACACTAGAATTTTTTACGTGGAAACCCTATTAAGGGAAAAACCATGGTGGATATTAATCCACAATGTATACTCTGTTAAAAGTATGATAAAAGAGGGGAATGCACTTGCATTCATACACACTGCCTAGAGCTCACTATTCAAGAGAGAAAGGCTCACTGCCTTACAAAGTATAATTGAAATTACAACAAAAATTTGAAATGAGAATACAACATCTACAATTGCCTGGATTCAGTTCCAATGAAGCTCATAATCAGATTCCAGATCTTTTGACCAGTTTGTACTTCTTCTCTGCTTTGCTTTGATACAAAAAAATTTCTGCCCTCAAATAACTAATATGTCCTTTCTCACTCTCTCCTTCATACACATACACTTCTATCTCTACCACAACTACATCATGTTCAAAATGATTTTCTGATCTCCTTATATACCCACTAATCAGGAATTCATTATATGTCAGCTTCACAACAAAATATAATATTATTGCTTATGTCAGCTCAAATTATTAATTAGAATTTATGCATACCCACACAAGTAGGCTAGACTTTAGTAGGGACCCAAAACAAAGTTCCAAACATAAGAAATAATTAAATACATACTCCACATACATCCATGATACACTATATAAAACATGTCGGCCAAAATAAGGGAATAAGCCATGAACCATACCTCCAAACCTCTTAACTCAAACTCCGACTAATGCAACACCACAAAACTCACTAGTAGGATAGTAAAAATGCTAGGAAGGCTTCCCTAGAGATCCACACCATGAAATAATGATCCGGTGAAGTGATCAGATCAGCTTACCAACTAGATGTTATGCTCTTCATTATTTTTGCCAATAGATTACAAAATCTTACTTCCCTTGCCGGTAGGAGCAAAGCTAACACTATGGATCATACTGCTGACTCCAGTTGCCATGAATTACAACACAAGTAGCCAAAAATGATCTCTCAAAGCCATGTGTCAACATTCCCTTTGTGCCACCAATTCCATATCTCTTGTTGATGGTTGAGGTTCCTCTTCAATTGGCATGTCTTCGAAAACCATTTCTAATTTCTTCTTCTAACAATGTTCCCTCATATATGCTAATTTATTTGCATTATTATCTTCTATCTCTTCATGTGTTGTTTTAATCCTTGATTGTTTCCTCAACATGACATATAATTTTATCTATAGCATGATAAAGAGACAAATATTAGTTCTTAAAAAATGAATCCATATAAATAAATTGAATATATTTCATTCAACCCTTCATACAAAATACTTACAATCATCCTATAGAAGAGTAAATTTCACTCAACCATGATGAATTATAAACAAGTGAAATAAGAACAGAAGGAAAATGGAAAGCTTTTTTTTTAAGTATTTCTACCTTGCAAAATGTGGTAGCATAGAAAAAGCTCACATGAATTTTTTGATGGATTCCTTAAAGAAATGTGGTCTCATGGAATGTCATGATTGCAAAATAGGCACAAAATGGATTTTCTAAAAGGCATTACAAACTTTCAAGAAAATACAATTGGCTTGACTATAAATCCAAATTCCACAACTTTTGTCAACACCCTAACTTTGAAACAAGGTATGGGCATCAATCAAAGCATTGAAAGAAATGGAGATTTTTGTCAAATGTTATAATTGTAACTCCCTTGGCAGTAATTTATGAGAAATGTGGAAGCACAGACAAGGTATATGAATTGTTTGACAAAATTTTTTGGTAGACATGTATGCAAAATATGGTAGCATAGACAAGGTAGTGAGCGAGCTCACATTGATAAGGTAGTGAGTTATTTGAAAAAATTCCTCATAGAAATGGGATCTCATGGTGATGTACATCACCGTGAGACCCCATTTCTATGAGGTATTTTCTCAAATAGCTCACTACTGCATTGAGAAGGTTGTGAGCTCACTACCTTTTCTATGCTACCACATTGACAAGGTAGCGAGTTGTTTGAAAAAATGCCTCATAGAAATGGGGTCCTAGTACATCACCATGAGACCCCATTTCTATGAGGCATTTTTTCAAACAACTCACTACCATGTAATGGGGACCTTGGATGGGGTATCACATCTATCAAAACATAAAAGGGAGGATTTTCATGAGTGTTATGGTTGCAATTTCCTTAGTAGAAACATGTGAAATGTGGATACATAGACAAGGCACATGAATCACATGGACTATTTGACAAAATACCTCAATGAGATATGTCCTCATGGACTACAATGATTGCAAGATATGCACAAAATAGAAAATGTATGGAAAATTTGGTAGCGTAGAAAAGGGAATGAGATGTTTGAAAATTTGCCTCAAAGAAATGTGGTATCATGGTGATGTCCATCACCATGAGACCACATTTCTTTAAGGCATTTTTTTGAACAATTCATTGCCTTGTCTAACATGTTTGATAAAATGCTTTGGTAGACATGTATGGAAAATATGGTAGCATAGACAAGGTAGTGAGCTATTTGAAAAAATGCCTCAAATAAATGTGGTCTCATGGTGATGGAATGCAATTCCATCACCATGAGACCACATTTCTTTGAGATATTTTTTCAAACAACTCATTTCCTTATCTAACATATTTGATAAAATTCTTTGGTAGACATGTATAGAGAAGACACATGAAATATTTGACAAAATGCCTCAATGAGATATGTCCCCGTGGACTACAGTGATTGTAGGATATGCAAAAAATGGATTTGTTGAAAAGGCTTTAGAAAATTTCAAGCAAATTCAATTTCTAGGTGTAAAACCAAATTCCAAAGCATTTTCAAACATCCCCAGGTGATCCCACAAAACTGGTTTATAATTCCATTGAGGAAGGAAAATTGCAAAAATGCCCCCATGAAGAAAATTTTGGGTTTTGGGGGGTTCACATGAAGGGGGGGGTCACTCTAACCCAAAATAGGTTCACTTGAACCCCCCTTTGGGTGAACCCTAGTTAATAATGGGACCTTCATTTTGCATGTTTTCCAGAATGGAAACAAAGAGAAATTTTGAAAAAAAGGGGGTTCGCTCAAATCCCCCTTCGAGCAAACCCTCCTTTACTCGAAAGGTCAAGAGGGGTTCGCTCAAAGGTGTGTTCAAGAAAACCCCACTTTTTTTCCCTTATCCCCTTCTTGCACCAAAATATTGCAAAAAAATTCCTTTCGAAGCTTGGGTTGAGGATGAAAATGGAGGAAACTTCATAGACCCAACTAGATGATGGTAGTCCTCAGAACGAGCTATCCATTGAATATAATTTTAATATATTTTGGTTTTATTATGTATTTTTTTTAGTTTAATTAGACATAGGTTTTTTAACCAAAAATCAAGCTCTCTATTCTACACATGTGGAAAAATAGTAGATTATCAAAAAAAAATTCTAAAAAATATGTTTGGGCTAGGTATTAATGTTCTTCATCCAGTAAAAAAAATGAATTTTGATATATACAAAAAAAATTATGTTGTTTATAGTCCGCCTATATTTGAATTGTAATTGGTTTGACTTCAAAACTTGATTAAGAAAAAATATTCAATAAAACACTATGAAACTAGTTATGTTGTTTACAGTGAGCATCACTCCTTAAAAATGGTGTTTACTAATAAAACTAGTTTTTGAAGGAGATGGAAAAATAAATGCAATCTAATTCAATATATATATATATATATATTTAGAATCTACAGACAAAATTTCACAAATCACTAGTTTGTATCATCTTCAAATTCCTCATGGTTTAGTAGCTATAGGTGCCCGAAAGTGAAAATTTAGTTTAAAAAATTTAGTTCAATGTCCAGTTTGGCCAAAAATTGTAAACTAGTATTGTGGGATCACCCCCCCGATGCCTATACCAAAATGGAAGCTTTGGAAATGGGTATGCACATCCATAAAAAATGAATGAGAAATGATGTATTATATTACATAGTTATAAATACTCTTATAAATGTGTATACAAAATGTGGAAGCATACACAAGGTAGGTTAATTGTTTAACAAAATGCCTCAAAGAGATGTGGTTTAAAATGTAATTAGCAAGTGCAAAGAATTATGTAGTTTAAAATATACAAAGAGGGGCTAAGGGTATAATGAGAAACAAACAATTTGATGAACATGGAATATGCATAATAAAAAAATCAAAGCATTGCATTAAGCATGCATGATAAGGGATGATAAAGAAACATAATAGAATTAAGGAAAATGTAAAGAAAATGTGTAAAGACTTGAAATGCCTAAAAATTTGAGATTTGAATGGAGGAACTACCCAATTATGTAGACTTTTTTTCTTCTTGAATCAAACTCCTCAACAATTTGAATTTTTCACAAGCTTTCTTCCATTTCAACATTCAATTGTATATCACGTAAATAGAATTACTAACAACAATACAAATAACCAATGTATAATGTTAAATTCCTACAATTCAATCACAATTAACATTACAACACTACAAAAATTGGGACTTGAATTGATATATATCAAATTTGATGTGAAAACTATGTTATTTCCTCCTTCCTAAGTTGGAAAACTATAAAAAGGTGGTGGAAAGTTCATGCAAAGGTGGTAGAACGTGAAAAATTTGCATGTGCACTTCCCAACAACATCAAAAAGCTCTTTTTTGTTAGAACATGCACATAACCAAGAGAATAACAAAACATGTGGGCCTATATCATGGGTGTGGTGACTTTTTTACCATTTTTAGAGCAAGCCAAAACATGCTTGCATTATAACATGAGCATGTTTTGTCTTGCTATACAAAACAACTATATCTCAACTTCTTTAAAACATGCTCATATTATGAAAATTTTGATTTTCTAAAGGTTTCCTCTCTCTCTCTCTCTCCTTAGCCATCTAGGTCTCTCACTTATCCCTAAACCCTATCCCTAAACCCTCAACCCTAGACACTATGCCTTAAACCCTAATCCCTCAATACTATACCCTTAAACCCTTAATACCTCAACCCTTAAACCCTAAAACCTAATCTCTTTCCCCGTCTCTTTCTCTCTCTCACTTACTCCCTCTATCCGTCTCCCACTCTCTCTCTCAATCACTCCCTCTATCTCTCTCCCACTCTCTCTCTCTCTCTCTCTCTCTCTCTCTCTCTCTCTCTCTCGCCATCCATACCTCTTTAGCCATCTAGGTCTCACTTAACCCTAAACCCTCAACCCTGGAAACTATGCCTTAAACCCTAATCCCTCAACCCTATACCCTTAAGCCCTTAATACCTAAACCCTTAAACCCTAAACCCCAATCTCTCTCTCACACTCACTCCCTCTATCTCTCTTCCACTCCCTCTCTCTCACTCCCTCTCTCTCCCACTCCCTATATTTTGCACTTCCTCTCTCTCCCTATCTCTTAGGTCTCTCCCCATCCCCTCTCAGTCTCTCCGCACCCTACCTAGATAACTCTCTCTCTCTCTCTCTCTATCCCTCCCACCCTACCTAAATAAGTCCCTCTCACTCCAACCCCCTCTCTCCCACTCCCTCTCTCTCTCTCCCCCTCTCTCTTAGGTATCTCCCTCCCACACCCTTTTCCTCTTTTAGGTCTCTCTCTCTCTCTAATCCCCTCTCTCCCACTCCCTCTCTCCCTCTTTCTCTCCCTCTCTCTCAAGTCTCTCCCTCCCACCCCCTCTCCCTCCCTCAAGTCTCTCTCTCACTCCCTCTATCTCTCTCTCATCCCTTTATCTCCCACTCTCTCTCTCTCCCTACCACCTCTCCTCAAGTCTCCCTAAGGCACCCTACCCATAACTAGATAAACTTCTCTCCCTTTATCCCTCTCAAGTCTCCTCTCAAGTCTCATTCTGATTCCTCTATATCTCTCCCACCCCTACCTCTCTCCCTCTCCCACCTCTCCTCACTCCCTCTCACTCCCTCCCTCCCTCTCTCACAACTTCTATCTCCTCATCTCTCCCGCATCTCCTCCCACCTCCTCTCTCTCTCAAGTCTCTCTCCTAGCAACTTACCCAGGTAACTCGCCTTCCCACTCTCTCTCTATCCTTCCCACCCTCACTGTAAGTCCCTCTCAGAACCCCTCCCACTCCTCTTTCTCTTCTCAAGTGCTTCCTCCCACACCCTCTCCTCTCTGTGTCTCTCTCTCACTCCACTCACCACCACCATCTCTCTCTCACTCTCTCAACCTCCTCTCTCTCCTTATATCTCAAATTTGTCCTCTAGCACCCTACCTAGATAACTCCCTTTCTCCTCTCTCTCTCTCTCTCTCTCTCTCTCCTGCCCTCCCCACCTCCTCCCACCCCACCCAGGATAACTCTTTTCTCTCTTACCCTCCCTCCAAATACATACACACACACACACATTATTATACATATGACATACATACATGCATACACTGATACATACACACACATACATACATACATATACATACATTGATACATACATACATATGTACATACATATATACATACATACATACATACATACATACATACATACAAGCATGCATACATACATGCAAGCATGCATACATACATACATACATGTCATACAAGCATAAATACATACATACATACATACATACATGTCATACAAGAATAAATACATACATACATACAAATATATATACATACATTTAATACATTAGCATTTAACACAAAGCAAGACATAACATGCTCATTTTATGTCTTGCTTAGGCAACTGTTGAGCACAAACACAAAAAATATGTCAAAGCCATGAAATAATGTGAGCATGTTGTAATGCTCTAGCGTTATTTCTTTCTTTGGGAATCCCCAAGCCTTAGGATTGGTATTTGCATTGGATTACCAACCTTAAGGCTTGGAGTGCCTTACAATGTCCAAAGACGTGTTTTTGCATATTCTATAAGATTTCACATAATTGTGTCTGTGCTAACCGTCAGGTTTGCACGTGTTTAAAGGTCGAACAAATCAAACACTTGGGAATTTTTAGGCTCTCTCTTAGCTATTTAACGATGTAATTTTTATCACATTTTGACAATGTTAAGCCTTTCATCTTTAATTTCTTTTGTTTGTCTGTCCATTTTTTTGGAAAAAACCATTGTTTGGTATTTTTTTCGTTTAAATTAACCGTTCATTGAAATTTCAAATAAATTACATTTTTAGAAACTAGACTCCATTCTACACAATAAAAAGAATTGGTTTTCAATTAGTTTTAAAAATTTATAGGGGTAGCACAACCAAAATTCTATTTTTTAGGATGTGCCCACTTTGAAAATTAGTAAAAAATCAAATATTCATTAAAAATTTATCAGAAAAATCAGGCATAAACTACACATTGTTAGCTGATTTATGACTGAAGAGATTTAAAATCCCAGAAAAAATTAACCTTTTGAGGGAGCCACAAAAGTTGCTGTGTTATGTTTTTGTGATAAAAACAACACCATTTTTTGTGGCTCCCTCTTTTGAACCCCTTAATCTCTACCATTTTTTAAAAAAAATAGTAGTTTTGAAAGTAGACTCAAAACAATACAATCCTTGTTTTTTTGTTGCATCAATTTTTTTTAGTGTAACTATCCTCAATTTCACATCCAAGGTCAGTATTTCCTGATTTCATAAAAAAATGGTCACTTAAGACCCTTTTTTGGCCCCCCCATATTTTTGCACTTACTCAATATCATCACTTGGAGTGGCCAAAAGGTGATGAGGAGAAGGTGAAAGATATGGATGTTGATGAGTGGAATTCTAAGGATGATTTGGAAGTATCTCTTGATGCCCTCCTTCAAGATTGGAGCTTGATTAATTAGTTGGGCATCTGTGGTTTTTGTTTGTTCTTGTTCTTATCTTCTTAGTTTTGTTGTTTTGTTAGGCCTACGTTCCCTTTAGTTGTTTGTTTGAGCATGTGTGCCCTCCTATTATTTCTTTGTTCTATTTTATGTTGTCTTAAAATCTCAAGATCAAGTCCCTTTCCATTCTTTTTTAATTAAAAAATATCATCACTTGGAAATGGTAGAGGCATATAACCATTGAATGACATTCCAAAAATGAAATGAGAACTATAATTTTACAATAATTATGGGTTTACTAATGCTCCATTAGTTTTCACAAGTCTCAATAGTTGTGTGTTTTACACCTATCTTGATTGATCTATCCATATCTTCTTGGATAACATATTGATTTAGTATTGATTGGAAGAGGAGCATGAGTGTCATTTTTTGGGTTTTATAGTGCTTCTATGAGAACCATTTGTATTAAAACTTGGTGAAGTTTGATTTCTTCTAGTAAAATTTGTAGTAATTGGATTCAAATGTTAATTTTGGTGAGGGTAGACCACAAATAATTTTCTTATTATGGAGTGGCTAACACCCACCAATATTTTAGAGGTCTAGAGTTTCATGAGATTATAGTATGTCATTGCTCCCATTTATTCATGGATTTCTCTATGGTAGCACACACTATCACTTCTCTAAATAAAAATTGAAGAATTTTGTTTGGTTTCAATATTGTGAGAAATCCCTTTAGTTTCTCAAGGATTAGGTCACTAGTGCATCTATTCTTGCAATACCTAATCCTATTATAGATTTTATTGTTTGCATGAATGCATCATAGGGATTTTAGGGGTATTCATTATGTTGTAGGACCACCTACTTACCTATGAGTTATAAAACCTTGAGGACCATGATCCTAACAATTGCACTTGTAATAAAAAGCTTATAGTAGTCATCCATATATTGATTGTATAATACACGAATTTTTATAATAGTAGTTATTTAGAGTTATGTGTTAATCACCATAATATTATTATATTTTATGTAATAAAACAAATAATTTTCAACAATGTTGGTTTCAAGTTATGTGTGAGTATGAAATTAAATTTTAGTATACCAAAAGGACAAAAAAAATGTTGATTCTTTGAGAAAGAGATGACATGAGTTCTTGGTTATGACCTTTAGTATGGAATTAAGAGGATATATCTTAGATAAATTTCTTAAAGATGCCTGATATTAGTAGTTTCATTAAGATATTAAGTCACGAAGGCCCCTAAAGGAAAAATTTATGGGTTACACCTTAGAGCATGATGATTTTTTGAAGCATTATGGTCACATTTATGTTCATGTTCCTAGAGATCTTCTCACAATTTTTTTAATAGAGGTTCATCCAAATCATATACAACTTGTATAGGGGTGAAGAATATGCGTGCAAATATTTTATAGTTGTATCATTAGGTAGGGTTGAGGTGATGTATTATTAAATTTGTGTTTCATTTCCTAGAAGGCACTATAATGCCATATGAATATTATATCTACATGAAATTACCAAGTTGAAATGATACATAATTTCTAGCAATTTTATTGGTGTTTTTCCTGTCATTATTTCTTTATGATGCTATCATGGTGATGGTTCAAAATCATGCCAAAGCTACCCATTTATCTCCCATAAAGACTGGTAATAATGTTAATTTTAGGGAATCACGGATCTTCTTGGAAATGTCATCCATTTGCATTGAGTTCCTTATAGGATCATTTCCTATCATGATCTAATTTTTATCGCTCATTATTTTGCATGTGTGTACAATATATTTTGAGTTCTTAGCTCAAATTTTATTTTATCTATCATCTTGAGATTGATTGTTAGATAGATTGAATTAGGTGTTAGTGGATATGATTTATATATAATTGATGGACTAAAAATTCAAATGTGAGGATTACCTCTATCTTATAAAGTTTGTACATATAATAGTGATAGACATCATAGTTCCTTGGAAATTATACCATCTCATTTTTTCTATGATTGTCCATGTAATACTCCCTTGAGTTGTAATATGATTAAGAGTAGGATCACTATTAGCTTTAAAATGCCTCAAAAAATAGAGCAACAAATAATCCATATTCATCAACATTCACTTGAGGAATAAGGTTTCTAGAAGATGTATGTTGACACAAAACATTAGATAGACACTTTGTTCTAGGAAAATCAAGGTTTTCTTGAGAGTGTATAATATAAGAGCCCTATCCACTATAAAAGGGTTCTAATATTACACCTCATTCTATGGGGTTGTTTGATATTTTATAGTGGATAGGACATGTTGCTTACTCACTAGCTTTTCCACATACACTATCATGTGTCATGATGTGCACCATATTTCTAATATGAGGTAATATATTTTAGACTTTTCTCATGTGTTAGATTTAGATGAGTTCTAGATAAAGGTTAGCATGCAACTAACTTTAGATCCCTATGCATTTTGGAACATTAGAAGATAGCGCTTTTGGGATAAGACCTAAACCATGTTATAGTCTAGTGTGATTGATACAATGAGGTTTCAATGACTTAGGAGGATACTACATAATTGGGGGCAATTTATCAACACCTTTTTGATAGCTTCCATGAGTACTAATAATCTTAAGAGATGGAGACACATAGTCATAAGGTTGGTTCTACGTTTGTATTCTTTAGAGAGATCACATTGGAGTAGTTTTTTGTGCTTGATAATTTTGATGTGTTTTAGTTGTGATGTCAACTTGATCTTTGAGATATATATACATATATATGAGACTCTTTTTGAAATTTTATGTGTATTATTCCAAAATGTGATCTTTAATGTTTTATTTTATTTTTTATACTATATTTTTAATTGTTGACTAATCATAATATCATCATAAATGTGTGACATTGACCAGTTCTTTAAGTGGCAACCCATCTAATATTGCAACTACATAAGCACCCGATCCATAGACTATGGTCATGACATAAGGACCAAGCTATTTAGATTAAAATTATCCTCATTGCTCCTCTTTGGCATTGGTGTTATTTTAGTTTTCCTTCATAATGAGCTATCCTACTTGAAATTATCATTGTAGCACCCATTGGTTAATGTCTATTTCAATTTTTTTGGTAAGTTTGAAGGTGTTCTAGGATGTTGACACATTTTCTATTGAGCATTTCTAACTCTTGTAATCAAACCTATATGTGTGCTATTATCTATCAAACCATGAAGGAAAAAATGTAATGATGGAATTTCAAACTCTAGATGCATGACTAATTCAGCTCCATAAATCAATGAATAAGAAATATGACTTATAGACGTTCTCATATTGATAAAATATACTCAAAGAACAAATAGTAACTACAAATGCCAATTCATACCATACTAAGAATATCATCTTTAGCTTGGGAAGTGCCAGTAAATAACTTGATAGATAACTAACTAACTGAGAGTTGCTATGTATGTTAAAAAGATGTTGAACTCCAAGAGCTTATATTACTTTTTACTTTCAGTATAGCTATCATGGTTTCGTACTCAATGGTATTATTAGCATACTTAAAATTTAGTTGAAAAGATAGTAGAACTGATTTACCCATCATGTGGTGCACCCTTGACAAATGTGTTTTAGATAGGAGTTACTTTAGAGGATCACTCTTTATGATGACTATGACTATCTTAATGTCTTAATGTCACTTTTAAGCAGCATAAACGATAGTGATACCTTGTTTCTAGATGAGTGTATACCATTTTTGAATTCGGAAGGGTCCATGAAACGTAATAGACTATTGTTTCTCCTCTATCATCATCATGTTCCGTTGCAAATGTTTCGGGTCACCAGGTCTTGGTCATTGAGAGCTATGAGCAAATGGTCATATTATGCAGGGCACGAACCACCAGCTTCTGTTTTGCGCAGCATAGGTCTCCCTTATTTACGTGGCGATCTATCCGAGAAGAACGGCTTGAAACTCGGCAGATCCATACGCGGATACAGGCCCAGTCCAAGTTTATGACCACTGACTCACCAAAAGATCAGCGCCGCCAATATAGAATAGAATAGAAGACTTTCAAGAGATTGAAGATGGTTTATGGTACAACAGATTTATTTTTGTTTCTATTTGATAATGAACTTTTTCATTTATTTCTTCGCCTTCTCTTTATTGAATATGTCATGTTTTTAATTTACACAACAAAATAATAATCCAACTTCCAAAAACTTTATCCCATACAGCATAAAATAAGAATATTTTGTGCACTTGTTGCAATGTGATTTCATTGCTGACATAAACATGTTGAGCCATAAATAAAAAATAAATTGTACAATAGATTAAAGATGGTCTATAGTACAGTAGATTTTGTTATTTTTGTTTTGTAAAGTGTTGAATTTATGTTATTCTATTTGACAATCAATTCTTTCATTTTCTTCACCTTCTATGTAGTTTATACAACAAAACAATAATCCAAGCTCCAAAAACTTTACCCTATACAACATAAAACAAGATTGTTTTTAATAAACAACTTATGTGGACATGTCCTCAATGCAATTTCATATTTGACATAAGCATGTTGAACCATAAACAAAAAAATTAAAAAATAGAGATTTAGGTGCAATATAATATTTTCATCACATCTTAATGATAGTTTTATTACTTGGGTATGGCTGTCATGAGAAAAACAATTGGGGAGAAGATATTTTCTTTTGTCTAATGTCAACAAGGAATTAACTTTATGAGAATTGCATGATTCAAGTATTCGACTAATTTGATTGACATTCTATAAGTACGTATATTGTGACTATAATTTCATCACTAAATAAAATTTCTCTTCTTAGAAAATAGTAAAAAATTGAACACTAATTGTTAGATGCCGTGGTAAAGTTTCTATACTATTATTCAAATAGTTAATTATCAATATTCATTTACTTTCATTAAATAATTACTAAACCTTATAAAAGATTTGATTGGTTAATCATGGTTTGTTCTATCATATTATAGCCAAAATTTGAATAACTATAAAATTGTATGCATTAGTACTTAAATATGGTTCTTTTGTTGCTTTTATAGTTGGATTAAACAACAAATGAATATTGTCAAGTCTAACCATGAATATTGCTTTTGAATCTATTATTTTCTAATAATTTAATTGTTAATTCATTAAATTACTTGATCACAAAAATCAAACAATTTGAAAATCAAATTTAATTCAATCCGACAAGAGTGACTAAGACATTTTGAGTAATCTTCCTAGTCTACTAATAGGTTCATCATTTATTTTCCTATGTTTTCAAAACTTAGTTCTAAGTTAAATTTTAAATATAAATTAGATTTCTAGCAAATCAACCAAAATGGAAGTTACTTGAGTAATTAAATAAACTAAGAAAAACTAATTTCTTAGCAAAAGAAAAACTAAGTCAAAACTACTTGAAATCTCTTTAAATATTCAATCCCTCTTTTGCCTAAACAATTTTTGTATTCAAAATTAATTTTCATAGTTCACTTCAATCTCAAACATTATTTGAATTTCCTCATTGTTTTATTGTAGATTGGAAGAATAAATTTTTGTTTTTCTTTTGTCGAGGTTTTTCTCCAATTTTATTTATAGATTAATTAAAATGATTTATTTTTAGATTATATATTAGTTTAAGATTTATATTTTTTAATGGCATGAATTTGAACCCCTAGGAAAATTCCACATTTATTTTATCCCCTACCTTAGAGAATTAAATCCAATGATGCAATCCATACACTCACCACCTTTCCCTATCCACTTGGTAGCTCATTTATGTGTCGGTGGGAGAATTTTTGTCAAGGACGCTAGCGCGGTGCATAGACGTCTGTGTAGCATGCTTTAGTCTTGATAGGATTCCTATCTCTAGAATCTATGTAGAGGCGTTACACTCCTCCATTGGACACGAAGTGTAAATTTTGTTGCTATTTTGACCGACTACAAATGGGCTTTTTGCCTCCTTTCATTCAAATTTCATATTCTTCCATTCAATCCATCTTCTTCAACTTCTTAATCAAAATTTTCTCTACACACTTGCTAAAACATTTACTTTCAACTCTTTCAGGCTTCACCACCTTCATTGTAGCTGCAAGTTGTTGCTTTGTTGGATCCTCCTCTTCGTTGTTGCACTAGTGAAATGGCTTTGGAGAGCTTCCGAGCTCACATATTCCTCCATTTGTCTTGAGAGTGTGTGGTTGAGAAGGTGATATTCATCCATTTCCATTTACTCTTGCATCATCTATTTACATAGTAGTATATCGGTGTTTGAGTATTGCAAGTGGTAACTCCATTTGTATACTTTCTTTATCATATTTCTATACAATTGTTGCTATTTGGCTATCTATGGAGATGGAAACACCAAAGTGGGGGAATGACTAAGGTAGCCCTCTAAACACAACCCCAACATTTTCTTGTTCTTATGTGTGTAGGTACTTTTCGATTAGAGCTATTCAAAGAATTAGATTGCACATGGCTTGGTAATGCTTTCTCACCCCTTCTTTGTCAATCCGAAGTAGATTAGTTAAAGCATTCTTGTTGTTGCATTTTGTTTCTATACAATTTTATCACTCTATTATAGCTTAAAGCTCTACTAGTCAATCTGTTAACCTATTTCCTAGCATTTTGGTCTATCTTTCACATTCTCTATTCGTACAGATGCCAAAACCCCACTAAGATGCCAGTGTGCCACACTGGAGTCTGTGTCCTACACTGTCATCCTCAGGTAGTGAGCTACTTGAGTCACAGATCAAACGCTGGAAGTTGACTCATTTGACCCCTAAAACATCTGAGCTAGCAGAAGGAAAGTGGAATACATGTTGTCCTTCCTTTTCAACCCTTGAAACCTTAAAGCTTTCTAATTCATTCATCTAGCTTGAGGTAGATCATGGTAGTTTGTTGTTTTAAACTCTCTCATGACCTAGAGTCCCTAAGCAACTAGTCCCCCTCTACATTTTGGTGAACCTGACTCAACAACATCGTAGTTTCTATTTCTTTGTGTTGGGATTCTTCCTCTCACCCTTCATGAAGGTTGTAGACTTGTGTATCATGAAGCTTTATGAGCTTTACGACCCAATCTATAACCTTTGGGTACATTGTTAGGAGAAGAGTACGGCATCTAGAGATGGATTTCTTGAAGGTCACTATTGGTTTCAAAGATGGAGGAGAGGTTCCTTGGGAAGTCCACTTGTGCTCCTACTCCTCTCATTTCTCCTACAACCCCACCTCTAAATGGGGACGATGTTCTCACTATTCCTACAAAACATATCATTGCTCTAGATAGAAGGTTGTTGGACCTCAAAAATCATTTGGGAAAAGAATGAAACATAGCTAGGGAAGCTATGCTTGTCAATAAAATGAGATATATGCTAGAAAAATATTGAGTGGGCCTGGAGCTTCTCTAAGGCATCATTGACATAGTGGAAGCATATGTCCCTTCATACAACTCTAGATTGGGTGTTACTTGAGATTCTAGGTCTAAACCTCTTGAAGGTAGATAGGAGTTTCAATGCCCGTGACATCGGTGTACATGGCCAAGTTAGGCCCTTTTGTCAACACAACCCCTATGCTTGAGGCATCTCTGACTGTCAAAGTAAACAAAATCCCTCCAGATTTTAGTGTTATTCCTTCTAATTCTGGTGGTGGTAACTCTGGGGGTCATGTTGGCTCTAGCATTGGAAGCCTTGGTGAGATGGAGGCAGTGGCTTGGTGGTGGTTCCACTTGTCTTTTTTCATCGTCTGACCCTATTCTAAATGCTCTACTATAGAATGTGGGACAGATGCAAAATTAGTTGGCGAACTTGTCTCAGGCCACCTCCCATCCAATTTTCTAGCCTTTGTTTCATCACACTCTTTTGTTAATAGAAATTCCAAACACTCCTATCCACGAAGGGATGGAGATTCCAAAGTTTGAGAAGTATGGTGGTAAGGGAAATCTGTAAACACATGTGTTCGCATTTAATTCCATGTGTATAGATTTCTTCCACCATTATGCCTTAATGGATAAATTATTCCCAAGATCTCTCAAGAATATAGCCCTAGAATGGTACTGTTCCTTTCTTGATAGTTTCATATTATCATTTGACTATCTTGTGAATTAGTTTCTCCAACTATTCCAAGAAAACATTGGGTTGAAGATGGCCTTTTCAGACCTTGTCCAGTGTAAGTAGGGAGAGCATGAGAATATAATTGATTTGATTGCTCATTATCAAGCAATATTTTTGTAGATATCTTATCCCTTGCCTAACTTAGATGTGTAGAAGGTTTTCATTAGAAACTTGCAGAGGTCCTGGTAGGAGAAATTTTCTTTGATGAAATACCCCTCTTTTACACACCTTTATGTTGTACTATGGGAGTACCAAAAGACAATTCCCCAGTTTGGGGGATCTTCCTCACATTCCCGTTCTGAGGGTAGGTCCATTGTGTCAATCTATAGTAAAGGTAAATCCATTGCAAATGTAGTTTTTGCATCTAGTGAAAAAGGACTCAAATGCAACAGGAAATTCACAAAGTTATCAGAGTCATACACTTCTATTCTAAAGAAGTTATTGAAAGACAAAGTGATAACCTTGCTAGATCCCCAACCCCTTACTAAACCTTACCCCAACTAGTATGAAGAGAACACATTATTCTATTACAATAAAATCCCCGAACATGATACCGAAAGATGAATGCACCTACATCATGAGATACATGATTGCAACGATGATAGTACTATCTGCCTTGATGGGGAAAAAGTGAAAGGCAAACAAGTCTATAGCAAAGGATAAGAGCGAGTTGCAGATCTACATAGATCCCTTTCTGTCTCATTGTGTGAACCTAATTGCTAAGCCTCCTAGTTTCGATTCCCCTGAGTTCTTGAAGTATGTAAATATGGTTTCATTTATGCCTATTCCTCCACTACAACATGTGAATGAATCATTAGCTATAACTTTCACATTGCAGGACTTTCCTATTAACATGATCAAGCATCTTTCTCCTTTATACATTCTTGCTTGCATCAACGGGAACATTGTGACTGGTGTTCTAGTTGACCCTACAGATTGTGTGAACAAGGTAACATAGGAGACTCTTCTATTAAATTTTCTATATAAGGAGGAATATGAAAAGTCAAAAACCACAATACATATGTATGATGGACTCTCGGTCCCTCCAATTGATCCATTACTCTTTCAGTTCTAGTAGGACCCAAGACTGTAAATGTTCCTTTCGATATAATCCTAGAGTCAAACTTGTTTAGAGTGAAACTAGGCATTCGATGGCTAGTTTCCATGAATGCAATTGCTTCAATAGTTCATAAGTGTTTGAAGTTTTCTCATGAGGGATCTATGCACATTGTGAATTACATTGGATATAAACCTTTGGTGTTGCATGGGGGCTACTCGCTAGATCACTTTTGGCTTGCCTCAGTTGGTCGACTTCCTCCAAGGACACACTTTATTTATCTCACCTATGTAAAATATAAGAATGGGGGTATTATGCTAAAGGTGACCTACCCTATCTCCCCTTACATCATTTTAGTCAAAGGTTTTATGATCATGTGCAACAACCTACCTCCTCCTCTCAAAGGGGGAAGGGGAAGTCTACTCATGCCCAGGAGCCTTCCTCTTCTTTGGTTGCCTTGTCCTCTTCCACCTCTCACCCTGTTGTGGTGCCTTTGGCTCCTACTCCCATGCCTCAAATGGGGAGTCTGATGGTGCCCACTTGATGGAAGGACAAGCGTCAAGTATTCGAGCTTCTTGTCTTACCCACAGTGCTGAGGTCCATTGTTTATGGTAAGGGGAAGAGTCCTCATAGAGTTACCCCTACATCTCAGCCTCTGTAACCTCCTACTACTACCCCTTGGGCGGTGAATGGGAAGAGGCCCTCTACCAAGGTGCTTGAATATACTTCTCCACCTATTTTAGTCTCCACTCATATGCTTCCTACTCCTGCTCCCATCTAGGAGGTTGCCTTTCCACCAGTAATGGTTGTGGAGGACAAGCCTATGGAAGAACAGGAGCCTTGTGTTCCTTCTCAAGTAGCAAGTTCTAGTTCCTTAAGCTAATGAAACTAGATTGTGTGTGAGTGCAAGTGCCAGAGGAAGGCTCTAGTTGAGCAAGCTACCTTACAAAAGGAAAAAGAGGAGCCTATAGCCCCCATTTCGACATCTCCTATTGTGCCTCCTTTTGGTCCTTTTGATTTGGTTCATGTTGCCTCAATCATGCTTTTGGCTCCCCTTGTGAATGTTGGTGACCCTCACCCTAGAAGGATCTAGGTTTCATCGCCCCCTCATTGGAGCCTCCTCTTCTGATGTCCCTTCCAAACATCTATCAATTTTCCCAACCTGTAGACATGTTGAACAACATGGTGGTGTTCATTGTGGTATCTCCCTCTTCCTCCTCATCTTTTGCTTCCTCTATGGGGATTATGCATCCTTCGATAAAGTGTAAGTTGGTGGAAGAACTCGCTTCCAATGGAGTTTAGAAGAAGGGATTGCCTTCTTCGGGAGAGCGTTCTACTTTGGCTTGCATCGTCCTGGTGATGGAGGCAACCTCGACATCTCCTAAATTTGTCACCGTCTCTTTTGATCAGACTGATGGTGGATCTTAGGTGCCTCCATCTCTTTCTTAGTTAACACATGGCACTCCTGTTAAGTGCATATTTAACTCAGTAGATGATGTCTCAGCTCTATCAATGATCTTTCCAATATTGATGGATTTTACCTCACAAGAGTTGAGTGAAGAAGACCTTGAGGGGCCTTCTTCTTTAGCTCTTATCATAGGAGAGTCAAAGGGTGCTCCACTTTCTATCCCACCCTTGAAATATCATCTTCCCTCCCCTTATAATGATCTAGATTGGGAAAATTACAACCTCCTAGTTGATGAGGACTAGGAGAGTACCTCTTCTTTATCTATGGATTAGATTTGTGTGTGTGTTGTGTTTCCCCCATGATTTTTTTGTGTGTTCTTGGAGGAACCTTGTCACCCTTGTAGGTGCTTGGATATAGGAGTGAAACTGTGTCATAAAATTCCTCTATTTTTTGCATCATTCTTCTATATGTTGTATCTTGATTTTTGATACTTGGGGACAATGCAAAGTGTTGGGGGCATTTAGGCCTCCTTTCCATGTTGACCCATTTTTTTTTATTTTCACTTTGTCTTCATGTGCTATTCTTCAGATCTTCAAATTCCTAGGATTTTGATGATCTTTCGCTCCTATACTACATGTTACCTATCTTCATGAGGTGATTTGACTCCAGATTCCCAGATCTAGGCCCTGTCTCTTGATTTCTTCATCTTTGCTTATCTTTATTTTTATCTTTCTCTCTTATATGCTTGCTTCTAGATGTTGTGGTTCCTATGTGTTGTCCCTCACATGTGCAAAAACATTTCCCTGTCTACATCTTGTCATGTATCGTGGGCCACAACATCTTTACATGTTCTTCCTTAGGATGCCACGTGCTCCTTCAGTTCACACACACCATCCTAAGGGGGAGCTCCTACTAAACTCTGATTTTCAATAAGGTGTATTTAGTGGTTGATGAATCCCTTGTTGAATATCTTTGCATTTTTCAAAAATTGCATCCTTCACTAACGATCCCCTTAACAAGATCTTCTTTCAAAATTGAATTCATAGAAAAAAGAATTTAAAACTCACCTTCGAGGAGGTCATTTTTATTTTATCATATTCCTTGATGAAAGAGAATCTTTCAAAAGGATTCCTTGATGATAGGATATTTTGCAAAAATTTCATCGCTTTTCAAACGGAGTTTCCCTTTGTGCATGGGCCCCTTGCAATTTTGAAGGATTCTCGAGGGACCCCTTTGAAAGCTTCTCCTTCAATTGTTTGTTAAGAGATATGACTATCTATCCTTCTACATGAATTTTGATTTCCTAACATGTTTTTTCTATGGATTAACATGTTGCTTTACAAGATCGATCACCTGTGAATCCTCCTTTTCAATCAAGCTTGGAAGACTGAGTGCCTCTTCGAGCTTGTCTTGTAGGACCAAGCACATATAAGGGTCAATCAAACTCTATGGAGCCTTTCACACCTGGCCTCCCTCAAGATCGAGCACCTGTGGCACCTCCTTTGCAAGACTGAGCACCTATAAAGCATTTTTTCGTTCTACAGGACTGAGTACTTATAGAACCCTTTGTTCATCTTCTATGGGACCGAGTACCTATGGAGCCAATTCTGTAGGACCGAGCACCTATAGAGCCTTTTTTCACCTTTTGTAGGATCGAGATCCTGTGGTGCTTTTGTTCAAATCTCCATAGGACCGAGTACCTATGGATTAATCTCTCTCTCTCTCTCCCTCTCCTATTCCTAAGTTTTCCAAATTGTGGTCTGCTTCCTCAATGATTCAAGTATATTCTCTTCAACTACTTTCACTCTACTTTACCTTGCATTTACTAAAATGTATGCTTGCTAAAGTGGGGCCAAATTTAATGGTGTGAATTAACACCCCTAGGAAAATTCCACATTTACATTACCCCCTATCTTAGAGAATTAAATCCGATGATGAAATTCATACACCTGCCACCTTTCCCTATCCACTTGGTAGCTCATTTGTGTGTCACTAGGAGAATTTCTATCAAGGACGCTAGCACAATGTGCGGACGTCCACGTGGTGTGCTTACGTCTTGATAAGATTCCTTCCTCTAGAATTTGTAGAGGTGTTACACTCCTCCATTGGATGCAAAGTGTAATGTTTGCTACTCTTTTGATTGTCTTCAAACGAGCTTTTTACCTCCTTCTTTCATTCAAATTACCTATTCTTCCATTCAATCCATCTTCTTCAAATTCTTGATCGAAATTTGCTCTACACACTTGCTAAAACATTCACTTTCAGCTTCTTCACACTTCACCACCTTCATTGTAGTTGCAAGTTTTTGCTTTGTTGGCTCCTCCTCTTCGTTGTTGTGGCAACATTGGCTTTGGAGAGCTTGCAAGCTGAAATCTTCCTCCATTTTCCTTGAGAGTGCATGGTTGAGAAGGTGATATCCATCCATTTCCATTTAATCTTGCATCATCTACTTGCGTAGTAGCATATTGTTGTTTGAGTATTGCTTGGTATCTCCATTTCTACACTTTATTTATCACCTTTCTAAAAAATCATTGCTATTTGGTTGTCTATGGAGGTGGAATCACCAAAGTGGGGGACTAACTGAGGTAGTCCTCTAAAAACAACCCCAACATTTTCTCATTTTTTTGTGTCTAGGTGCTTTTTGATTGGATCTATTCAAAGAATTATATTTCATGTGGCTTGGTATTTCTTTCTCACCCCTTCTTTATCAATTTGAAGTAGATTAGTTAAAGTATTCTTCTTGTTTCATTCTATTTCTATACTTTTTCATCACTTTTTCATAGCTTAAAGCTTTGTTGGTCAATCTTTTAGCTTGTTTCCTATAGTTTTTATTGAAAACGAAGGTGAAATTGTAGCTTAAAACTTGTAAACCTATGTGACTATAGATTTAATTAAGTGTTCTTTGTTAAAAATTCTTTGTGTATGAAATTAATTTGTTTAGATCAATTTTACCAATTGTAGAAGAATGATACAAGAAGATAGAAGTGACACAACATATACATGGAGAAACCCTTTCGGGAAAAAACTCCACTAGAATCAATAGTTCTTGTATTATTTAACCTTAGAACAAGATTACAATAATATTGTATCAATCCTTGATTGATATGCTTCCTTGCCTTCAACAATCCTTCTTCACAACCTACACAAAACTCTCATACACTTTCTGCAGCACAAGCTATCCATGCATTCCATGTGACCAAGCATGAATCCACACATCCCATGCCATGCTTCAAACCCTCACACATGCACAAGCTATATCTTCTAACTTGCTACAAACTTTGATGCAATTGCTGCAATAAATAGAAAATTAATGAGAATGTAAACTCATAAGAGTTATCATATATAAGATCATAAAGATCCTCTCAAAAATCTACACCTAGATTGTGCAAGTAGAGTTCCACACTATAACATGAAGTCAAAACCAAAGTTTCCTCAATTTAGGCGCCCCAACTTGAACACTTAACTGATTGTTGGTCAAGAAAATATCTTGCAAGCATCACCTCAAAGTTGGCGCCCAAGAATGGGCCCACTTAACTGATCCTTGTAAATATTTTCTCATGCAAAATGTGTTAACTTAAAGATGCCAACTTGGGTGCCCAATGTGGCTCCAAGTCAATCTTAGTTAACTAAAACATATCTCTCCACCAATTCATGCAAAAATTATGCATGATTGATCATCCCCACTTAACTGAATGTATCCACCCATTAGTTGTAATGCAACTGAAGTCATTAGTTATGCAACTCAAGTCAACTCAAGTCAACTAGCATTCAACTAAAACTAACTACATGCAACTGAAGATAACTGAACCATAACTGAACTGAACTCCACTCATGTAAATATTAATCCCTAACTTGTAGGATCTAAACAAGCATTACTGAAGTGTTATCAATCCTCCAAATAGTTAACTTAAACAAGGTGGGTTCCACCTTCCATGTTGGCGCCCCATGTGCTCCTATTTTTTAGGAGCTCTTCTTGGGAATCCTCACATGTTCCTATCATTTAGGAATAATTACAAATGTCAATTTACATGTTCATTTCATTTGAATTTAATCTCTTTCTAATCCTAGTGTCGGTGAACACTTTCCAAGGACTTAAGAGATACATGAAATATGTTTAGGATTTCAATTAAATGGCATCCTATTCCCAAAAAATTTGTTCTATCACATATTGAAGTGGTCCACAAGATGTTCTACAAATGTTACATCATCTAGTTATGTATTTTGTGTTTCTTAAACATAGTTTTATGTACCTATTTGATCTACGGTAGTTATTAATGGATTGACAGTATGAAATAAGTGTATGGAAGTGATGTTGGATGTTCAAGGAACATCTCTATGTGATCTACATATTGCTAATTGGCCACTTTAGTGCTGCATTGTGTCTTGAGTTGGCTTTCAGGGTTATTTGTGGATATCTAGCCAACATGGCTTGTTCATTTTCTTGGGTCGTGTGCTTGGGGAGTTGTGCTAGCAATGGAATATGTGTCATGATATATTTGGGTCATGACCTATCATGTTTGGGACTGCATCAAGTAAATTTAATTTAAAGAGTATTTATGGGCCAACTGGTTATGTGCTTCAATGTTTCATCCACACGTTTCCTTGATACTGAATTAGGTTGATGTGCATGTGTGTGTAAATCATTTTGGATCACATTGAAAGAACTAAAGATTTTTTTGGTCCTATCTATACTCAAGATAGGACCACATTATGCTTTGGTGGCTAACTAGTTGAATTCATTGCTTATTCTCTTCTTGGTCAACCTAATTAAAGAATTGAAGTGTTGCAATGGATATAAATGCAAGATCATTTTGGATACAAAAAAATAGAGTAGTGTACAATTGTGAAAAATTGTATGTCTGAATCATATTAAATATCTAGCATAGATGGTTCTAAAGATTGTGAAAGGAAAGATCAATTGTGTTTGAACACCTCAATTAATAGAGAGTTGTGTTGGCAATCTGTGTAACTCTCTTATAAATATTTTGTATCCTTCTCTGAGATAGTGAATCTCATCAGGTCCTCTATATCTTTCTCTTGGATTTGGTTGGTACTTCAGTGTTACAAGTCCTTTTTGTATCTTTCTTTTTAAGAAAATGAGCCTTCTTGCAAGCCTTTTGGCAGTGAGCCTTATATTGTGAGTTAACTCTCACTGTGGTTTTTCCCTCATTAGGTTTTCCACATAAATTTGGTGTCTCCTTGTGTATGTGTGTGTTCTCTATTTCATTCTCTTTACTACTGATTTGATTACTTCTATATATTTCATTGGTAAAGTTTTCCAAAGGTGCTAAAGATCCCAATTTCTATAATATTCTATGTTACTTCTCTACCTAAGGTTCTATCTTTATCTACTAAAGGAGTTTGAGTTGTGTTGAAAATTTCAATATCTAAAAAGGGTTAAGTTTTTGTGTAGTTCACCCCCCTTCTCAGTCTCCGGAAGTGTTCAACAATTGGTATGAGAGCCAAGTTCCTTTGTACAAGCCTAACAACTTGAGGTAAAGATCTAGTATGGCACATGATGGTTCATACAAGGGTCTTAGGTTTGATGGGACTAATTAATCCTACTAGAAAATGATAATGGAAGAACACCTAAACTCTCTTGGTTTTGGTGTTTTGCAATCAATCAAAAGTGGTTATGTTGCTCCTACCAATCTTATTACAGATCTTATTGAAATCAGATTGTATGAATGTAATGCTAAAGCAAAGAATGCTATTCTATGTGGATTAGCTGATTTAGAATTGTTGAAGGTGATGAATTATAGTTCTTCCAAAGATGCTTAGAATAATCTCAATAGTATCTATGAAGTGTTGAAAAATGAGGTGTTTTCTTAGCTTAATACTATGTAAAACTTTAATATTGCTGATCTAAGTAAGTCTTTTCTTTGTTACATATATTATTTGTGGGTGATTATCTTGATTAATCCATTTTACCATTGTAGAATGTAGAGAGAATTTGATAGAAGAACTAGACAGGATATTAGAAAGATCACACAAGATGTACCGTGGAGAAACCCTTTCGGGAAAAAACTCCACCAAGAATTATTCTATTATTCAATCTCTGAATTACAATAGCTCCAATTCTTGCTTGAGAATGCTTCTTTGTCTTTACCAATCTTCTTCACACCTGCAATAACAATTATGAAAACTCTATTCAACTTGAATGAGATATAGAGACAATATGCAACCTTGTAATCTCCAAATGGTGATAATTACAATGCATAAGCTCAAGCCCTTGAAAAGGTACATCATATTCCTTCAAGTTGAGTTATTCATGAAGAATAAAGCTTACAACATGTGCTTCATGCATTTGGGTGTCCCAAACTGAAGCTACAACTTCTCCTTCACTTCGGTGATAATTCCAAAGCTCTTTCTCAAAGTTACCATAAGTAAAACTACTTAATTGAGCCTTAGAAATATCTTATCATGCATGAGAGGTAAATCCAATAAAGCATCTTGGCGCCCAAGTTGGCTTCAAGTGCTTTATAGTTAACTGAAACATTTACTCAACACCATTCCCAAAGAATGGTCATCCCTTGTTAACTGGAGGTAGTCCCTGTTATCTGTTATACAACTCAATGTTATTAGCCATGCATTACAAGTTAACTGAAGCTAACTACATGCAACTCAAAATAACCAACATGCATGCAAATCAAGATAATGAACCGAACCGAACTAAATTGAACTGAACTAAACCGAACTAAACTAATTCTAAACTAAACTGAACTAAACTAAATTGAACTGAACTCGATCCAACTGAACTTAACTAAACTTAACTGAACTTAAAGCATGCAAACACCAAATCCTAACTCCTAGGATCTTTACATGCATTCGTAAGTGTTAACTGTTACTCTATATAGTTAATTGAACACAAGGTGAGTTTCACCTTACCATGTGAGTGTGCCATGTGTCCCTATTATTTAGGAACTCACTATGAACGCCCTCACATGCTTCTTACATTTAGAATTAATTACAAATGTCAATATTCATGATTATTTCATCAAATATTAATCTCATCCTAATCTTAGTGTTGTTGAACACATTCCAAGAATCTAGGAGATACATGAAATAATTAATGTTTAGGATTTGCAATTAAATGGCATCCTATTTCCAACATGAAGGAGACTCTAAAGTGAATCAATCCAAGATGTAGATCTTCAAGAGTATCTTTGAGACTCTACGGATAATAGATGATGAATACATTGCAAGCTATATGCTTTGGATTCAAGAAGTTGTTACTGGCATTACTGGTCTTGGTGGAGAAGTGAAGGAAAGTGAAATAGTAAAGAAGGTTTTAGATCTCTCCCCAAATCATATAGTCATAAAGTATATACCATTAAAGAATCCAAAGACTCAAAATATTACTCAGATGAATAAATGTTTCATACTCTTATTGGAGTTGATTTGCACTAATCTATGTAAACCTACAAGGTGAAAGGTACTTTATGTTGGTTATAGATAATTTCACTAGAATGACTTGGGTTACTTTTGCTGGTTTTTTTTCTTGCAACCGTCAATCCTAAGGAGAAACACAATGCCTAAATTGGGGGATTAAGTGTTTAGGACAAGGAATCTACACTATCAAGAGATTGAATACGTGAAAAGCCAACGAACAAGGCTATGAAAGCCTTCTGCACTTTGAGCTCCATAGGACTCAGGAGGGTGTTCCTAATTGTAGGTGCAAACATATGATAAACTTGTCAAGCAACAAAATACAAACCTATGAAAGTGGATAGTTCTCAGCTACATGAATGATGGGTATTGTATATTCTACTAGGTTCAAGCATAATCCCATTTGCATTGATCATTGCTAAGAACACATAACTTATATATCTTCATCTCAAACACACAGAGGATTAATAGAAGAAATTCTCTCAAATTCATCCTCTATACTCTTTCAAATATCATGAAGATATATAGAACAAAGATAACTTAGAAAAAAAAGAAAAAGGACCAAAGTAATAGAGATTTAATATGATTTAGGTTGTTTCTGAAAATGATTTGGGTAATATCACATATCAATGCCTAATCCTAAGGCATGGAGTCAAATCCAAGATCATGAATGCAAATTTAAAGAATGACTTATTTCAAATTAGTGGCCCTTTAACAATTAATGTCTTGCATTAATGTAGCCTCTCATATTATTGCATAATCATACTTAAAGATCCACTTTATTCCCTCAAACCCACAATAATTTGCATACAAAATTTAATTCTTAACTTGAAGAAACCCATACACAAATCACACAACTAAAAAGAGATTGCAATGACAAATCAACATATCCTTGATATCTTTAATCCATATGCAATTTGAGAACACAAAATGGAGATAACTTATGCAATATTTTCATTGATTTTCTCAAACTAATTGACACTATTATAAAATTTGCACATTCATTTACTATAAGTAAAACCACAATTCCCAGCTAAGCATTCACTATTTCCTTCCCCTAAACCAGAAGTTCAGAACTTTGATGTTGGTGAGGTTTATTTCTCGTGCACTCTATGTGTTGTGGCCATTTTCGACTGTGGAAAGCTTCATACATGTGGTTTCAATGTAGGTATATTGAGTTCCATGTTGATTATAAACTGTGCTTGATGTCACCATGATTGGACAACCTGCAAGGTGATGAATTAGGATAAACAAAGTAGAGTCTGAAATCAATGGTTTGTAGATAATGAAAATACAGAGTAGGAATGAAGGTCTCCCTGCTAGCCTGTGAAGGCAGGGGCTGACGTTAGCCCAAAGGCACAAGGAAGTGGGAGGATAAGTATAAAGCTTTGTTTTAAAGCTTAAAATTTGATCTCCTCGCTAGGCCGAGTAAACTTCATGCTACCATCATCCAGAGCAGTGGGCGTATGGGCATTGGCTAGAAAAACATGGTGGGCCCAAGTAAAGATTTTAAAGTTTTTTAAGAAACTTTTAAAGTATTGCCCAAGGCGATGATTGAAGTATTTTCACTTGAATGGAAAATATTCAATATTAAATGAAATATAAAGCATAGGGACAAATGCTTTAATAAAATACTTCTAGGACCGAGTAAAACAAAAGGTTAAAAACTTTTGTTGTTGGGTATTAATATTTTAAAACATAAAATGAAAGTAAAAAGGGAACGGGTGAATAAAATGAATAATATATTCACAGTGTGAATGTTTTTGTTGGAGAAGATTTTTTTCACGAAGTAATGTTTTCACACAATAGGTAGAAAATTGGTATAGGAGTGAAAGTCTTTCACTTAAGTATTTTTTAGCTGCAGGTGGAATAAAGAGGAATGATGACTTTTCAAGCTAGAGAATATTTTTCTGTTGAAGAGCAGAAAGTGCAAGAAGTGTGATTCAAAGTAGAGATTAGGGATTTCTCTTCAGGGGGTGGGAAGTTATTCATCAACGATCCTGAGTTTTCCAAGTACCTTCTTCTGATGTGCATTTAGGGTTTCTTTCTCCTTAAGTGTAATTTTCTGATTCATTATAGGGAGTTAGTTTTTTTGTAATTAGTCACAGAGAATACTGTAATGTGAATACATCTAACATTTCAAGGTTTTGTTTTAGGTTGGAGTTTGTCAATGTATTTGTATTTTTGATAGCAATATTGGCAAATTAATACAGAATGGTGAACATTCAGAACCATTTTCTCTCCTATGTGCTTTTTTTATGAGTTATGAATAAATATAATCAATGATTTTTTCGTTCATCTCCAGTGATTTCTAGTGGGTGAGTAGTTTTGTTCTTGCTCATTAATTCAAGGAATTAATAAAAATGCTTGAATTAAGTTGTAGATTCATGTGAATTAAGTGCTAGGAATTTGATAAGAAGTTGTGGTTGAGAATAAAATGTTGATGTACTCTAATGTAGTAATGTCAAAGCTTAGATGATGTTGTATGTTAAAATGTTATCAGGTTGTATAGGTATTGAATTTGACTCTGTTCCAAGGATGGGGCATTGATCTAAGTGTGTTATTCATGTTACATTAAGTTGATTAATTTAGTAGCAAATCACAAATATAAATCATTTTACTTATCAATCTCAGTTTGTTTGTGTGTGGAATTTAATGCTCTACATCTCTCATGTTTGAATTAAACACTACCATAAAGGTCGGCCAAACCTTTAGGGTATTATATCTTTTAAACAATTGGAGGAGAAAAATTTGTTTATAGTGTATTTGATACTTTGGCACACAAGTATCTATAAATATAATTTTTGGGATACCTACCTTGGTTTAACAGAGCTAGAAGTGTAGGAGATTTTAGTCTTTGACTGAATCTTGTTTGTTGGCCAAATCCACCTCTGAGTCTGAATATTAGAAAGTGGCTATTCTATAAGACTCATTGCACCTATTGATTTGGGAACCAACACATTGGCAACTCTATTGGGGACACATCAGAAGAATATCCATTTGAAAAGAGTCAAAAAGAATAGATGTCTAGTTCAGATGTTGAAGAAGTTCTAGATCTGCAAATTGGTTTGTAGTAGCCCCAAATTCAAAATACTAAGAAGTGACTCTGCTGGAAGAACTCAGAGAATTTATTTTCATTATTGAAGATATCCTTACTTCAAAGGTTTCCCTCTTGTTGAAGAGGTGGCGAATTTGCTCTACAATTTATGCACATGAAGGGTTGTTTGTTATTGTGACCTGAAATTGCTCTATTCAAAGTTGCAGCAGCTGGAGGTGTAAAGGTACATGGTTCTCTGCATACTTTCATTTACTAAACATGTCATGTTGAATGCAATTACTATTCCATTTAAAGTATTTGTCTAAGTATTCACAAACTTGCTAGTATGGATGGTTAGAATGAATTTGTATATCCTAGGGATTTCTATCCATTTGCATTATCATATGTTTTAGTCCCAGGTTACCACCATATTAGAAATCATCCTAGTGATCCTTCATATTGTCATGGTTATGATTATGCACAATTAGTTAAACCCAGATTTGCATACATCTATGGATTACCAAAGGGACATAACCATGCCATTAGAAACCTTAATGCATATTGTCAAGAAGCTTCAAAAGTATAATAATCCTCAAACAGTTGACACCACAAAGTGCATGAACTCAAGTGTGAACAAGCCTAGGTTTAGCCGGGAATGGAAAGTTGTGTTTAAAAAGAAAATTGAAGAGTTGAACAAAAGGCACCCAATGGCTATACAAGCCCAGTTAAGAGATAATCATACTAGATCTACTAGCAAAAATTTTGCACCTTTTTTCAATTCTTTTGATCCATTGTATGACCAATTAGACTTGTCATAGGTTGATTGCAAGGTTAAAAGTATGCCATCTCAAGTCTATAAGAAGATGCCTAGATTTGATGGATGCAATGTGTGTGAAGGAGATGCACATGTCCAAAGTTTCCATAGCTTCATGGTGAAACATTCATTTGGAGATTAGGATATGTGGATGAGATTTTTTGTCAAATCTCTTGAAGCTAAAGCTAGGGACTAGTACTTAAGTTTTCCTGGGAAGTCTTTTCCTTGCTGGGATAAACTAGTGAATGATTATAGAGAAGAATTTGCAAAAGAACCTTCTAATCTTGTCACAAGATTAAAGCCTGGATTTAAAAACAAGATGAATAGTCAAGCATTGATTTCAGTCATAGATTTTCTATTGCTCTTTCACTAATCCTTGAAAATTTTAGACCTAGTACCTCATATTGCATTCATATGTACTTTGAAGCTTTTGAGGAGGGATCTAGTGCATTTTTAAAGGATTTTAAAATATTGAGTATGCAAATGGCTTACACAAGTTTAGATAATATGGA
This sequence comes from Sequoia sempervirens, assembly GCA_007258455.2. NCBI lineage: Eukaryota > Viridiplantae > Streptophyta > Pinopsida > Cupressales > Cupressaceae > Sequoia > Sequoia sempervirens. Next base: position 6,951 of record VDFB02388169.1, on the reverse strand, counting down.
AGAAATGAGGAATGAATATGTGCAAATTTATGTTGTCTTCAATTGTGGGTAAACTTGTTGATGAAATTAGCAGCTGTGTGAATACAAATGCTCTGATGTCTTTAGTTTTAAATATAGACAAGTGAATACTTGAGAAGGAAGAAGTTAAGAGTGATGCAATTTCTACCATTGATGTTCATGACAGTGAAAATGTTTCTTTCTATCCTCAAGAGGATGTAAATGACCAACTCAATGATGATGTCCAGTCCATTAAGTTTTCAGATTTTGATGATGGTGATATCATGGTATATCCTGATTTACAACTTGGTAATGCATGTAGTTATAGTGGAAGTCAAGAGGAGGAAGTGGTTGAAAGAATGGATTAGAACAATGGTCTATTAAGTAGTGAACAAATTTCAAATTTGTTGACCACTAAATATCAAAAATATACACATGTGAATAACCCTCAGTTGCTATGTGTTTCCCGTATTGATTTTGATAGTGATGATAATCTTCACTATGCATGATATGATGCATGGGTATCTGATCTTCCTTCTAGTCATGAACCAATTGGTCAGCATGATGTTAATGTGGATAGAGACAAGTAGTCATTTGATTGCAATGATGCATTATATGATGAGTGTGAAAGTTTGCAGGATAATGCAAGTTCAGAAACATCATACAACCATGAGGTTTGCATATCCAATGAGCCAAGTCTTGAGAAATTTAATGCAGATTTGGACAAGTTTCTATCTCCAGACTTAGATGAGCCTAGTTATGAGTTTTTTCATGTGAATGTGGATGTTGATTTGAAAGAAAAATTAGATTATATTTTTGAACCAGAATTGCTCACTTTTGAACAAGCTTTAGATGTTGAGGATGTTAATATATTATGTTTAGAGGATATCAAAGTGAGCAAGAATGATGATAAGTTAGAGATTCTTGATGATTCTCTATACCAGCATGATTGGGTACAATTACAATGTGTGCCAATATATGAGTGTATCTCTTTACATACACTTGGAGATAGTTTGCATGATGTGCATAATCTTTTGAATAGTTCTTATGTCTGTTTCACCTTTGACATACAAACTAATAATCAGATCGAGCCTAATAGTACCAGCTATGTGGCAGAATATGAGTGCTACTTTTTTCAGTTGGATGAAGTTTTTAAAAAGTGTGGCAATGTGCAAAACATTGAAGAATGTTGTTTTCAACTTGAGAATGATTCATATGATAAATATCATAAGTTGTTGCCACATGATAATAAATATTTTAAGAGTATGCTTGTTTTTTCAGATGCATGGTATATGTGAATTTATTGATAATTTTGTATATAATGGGCTGTTGGGAGATGCCAACATGTTTAATCAGGAAAATTGCAATGATGTTTTCAGATTGGTTTCGGTGAAATGTGATGAGAACTTTGTCTATGATAGAGGTAAGAAGAGACCTACAATTTTGGATGGCCTTAGGCCATTGAATATGGTTTGACATGTCAAACCAGAGCAATAGGGGGTAGAGATGACCTTTTGACTCTGTCACCCAATGAAGAGGGCACTGGTTTGCTTCCCCCAAAGATCTAGATTCTTGCTATGCCTAGAAGGGGAATACATCCCCAGTCAGAGCCACTGATGACACCTTCAAATTTTGCAAATTTGAAGTGTCCATATTGAAGGTTTTACCTTTGCACACTCAGAAGTGCCCCTAAAAAAACTTCCTAAGTGACCTACTTTGGAGGGTTGTAATTTGGAGCCAATTGATTTTCATGTCAAATCCTTTCATAGACAAACTCATGTGACATATGTGAACATGCATTTCAGTTTTTAGCTTCCCATGATGAGTTTTGATAGGGTTTTGAAATGCAAAGCTGGAGGGTTCTGGGACTATTTTGTTGTTTGCAAACTTTGTCCTACAAAGTGGCCTCCTGTTCAAGCTGATATTTCACAGCTGGATAATTGTCAAGACAAAAGGATTGTTGCTCTCCATTCTCCCCACATTCATGTACTCCCTAGTAGTTTTAGAGCCTAATGATTTGATTTTCTATTTTTTTGAGATCAAAAGCAAATGCAGTTTGCTTTGTTTTCACACCTGCATTTTTAGAACTTTTCAAGGTGGGCAAGTTTCACCCTCAATATCTATTGAAGAATGATGATTCAGGGAAAACCCTCTTGCACACATACTCAGTATACCTAAATGACCTAGTGTGTCCAATGGCAATTCCCCAGGAGATGATTTGGTATTTTTTCAAAGTGGCAACTTGGTGAGCTTTAATTGGTTTTGAACAAGAACAGTTGCAGAAAAGTCTGAGTGAGCCACTTTGTCGATTAATATCTTGTGCCTCAGGATATTTTTTCCCAAACCATTTGTTGCACTAAATTCTTGGGTCAAATTTCTACATTCCTACTCAGTTTTAGGATCTCATGATAAGTGTTGATGGATTTTTTAATCGTTTTCTGATTACGATAGGGCCAAAAATGGTGTTCCAGAAAGTGTCAAATTTTGTAAACCTAAGGACAACCCATTTATTTTTTTGGTTTGAAATATCTACAATTCCATTTTAATAAAAAAAAGAGGTCATATGATGTATTATTTTAATGCATTTCGGGTGTGGTAAACACGTCCCAAGGGCCAATTTACAAAGGAGGTACTTGAATTTTAAAGGCTGGGAAAAATTTGAGGAAATGGGTTTTCTCTAAACAATTAATGATACCTGTACACAAATTTTTCGTGGCTCTAGGTGTGCTAGTTTGCTCACTGTGAATTTTCTCCAAATGGACCACAGGCGTAATTAGAAGTCACAATTTTTATAATGTTTCAAATGTTCATATTTAAAATATCTTGAATATTTTAAATATTGTGCAAATACAAAGGGGTATTTAGGGAAAACATAAAATGCATCTTCAAATGTTTTGGAGGACAAGCAAGTTTAATTTTTGCTTCTAATTGGCTCAAATACTGCTACGGAAAACTCATTGCCCATTTTGATTTATCTTTTTCATTTTATTTCAGCGATCAGCAATGGTTATGCTTTGATGTTGGAGATGTAATGCAGAAGTTCTCAAATTTGATGCTGGTGAGGTTTACTTCTTGTGCACTATGTGTGTTGTGGCTATTGTCGGCTATCAAAAGCTTCATACATACGATTTCAATGGAGGTATATTGAGTTCCATGTTGATTATAAATTCTGCTTGATGCCACCATGATTGGGGAACCTGAAAGGTGATGAATTAGCGTAAACAAAGGAGAGTCTGAAATCAATGGTTTGTAGAGAATGAAAATGCAGAGCAGGAATGAAGATCTCCCCCCTAGCTCATGAAGGCAGGGGTTGATGTTAGCCCAGAGGCATGGGAAACAGGAGGATAAGTATAAAGCTTTGTTTTAAAGCTTAAAATTTGATCTCCTTTCCAGCCCGAGTAAACTTCATGCTATCGTCATCCAAAGCAGTGGGTGTGCGGGCATTGGCTAGAAAAACGTGGTGGGCCCAAGTAAAGATTTTAAAGTTTTTTAAGAAACTTTTCAAATATTTCCCAAGGCGGTGATTGAAGTATTTTCACTTAAATGGAAAATATTTAATCTTAAGTGAAATATAAAGCATCGGGGAAAATGTTTTAATAAAATACTTCCAGGACTACGTAAAACAAAAGGTTAAAAACTTTTGTTGCTGGGTACTAATATTTTAAAACATAAAATGAAATTGAAAAGGGCACGGGTGAATAAAATGAATAATATATTCATTGTGTGAATTTTTTTGTTGGAGAAGAGTTTTTTCATGGAGCATTATTTTCATGCAGCAGGTAGAAAATTGGTAAAGGAGTGAAAGTCTTTCACTTAAGTATTTTTTAGCTACAAGTGGAATAAAGAGGAATGGTGACTTTTCAAGCTGGAGAATATTTTTTTGTTGAAGAGCAGCAAGTGCAAGAAGTGTGATTCAAAGTACAGATTAGGGCTTTCTCTTCAAGCGGTGGACAATTATTCATCAATGATCCTGAGTTTGCCAAGTGTCTTCTTCTGATGTGCATTTAGGGTTTATTTCTCCTTAAGTGTAATTTTTTGATTCATTGTAGGGAGTTAGCTATTTTGTAATTAGTCACAAAGAATACTGTAATGTGAATACAAAACATTTCAAGGTTTTATTTTAGGTTGGAGTATGTCAATGTATTTGTATTTTTGATAGCAATACTGGAAAATTAATACAAAATGGTGAACATTCAGAACCATTTTCTCTCCTATGTGCTTGTTTTATGAGTTATGAATAAATATAATCAATGATTGTTTTGTTCATCTCCAATGGTTTCTAGTGGGTGTGTAGTTTTGTTCTTGCTCATTAATTCAAGGAATTAATATAAATGCTTGAATGAAGTTGTAGATTCATGTGAATTAAGTGCTAGGATTCTAATAAGAAGTTGTGATTGAGAATAAAATGTTGATGTATTGCAATACAGTAATGTCAAAGCTTAGATGATGTTGTATGTTACAATGTTATCAGGTTGTATAGGTGTTGAAGTTGACTCTATTCCAAGGATGAGGCACTGATCTAAGTGTGTTATTCATGTTACATTAAGTTGATTAATTCAACAACAAATCACAAATATAAATCATTTTACTTATCAATCTCAGTTTGTTTGTGTGCGGAATTTAATGCTCTACATCTCTCATGTTTGAATTAAACACTACCATAAAGGTCAGCCAAACCTTTAGGATGTTGTATCTTTTAAAAAATTGGAGGAGAAACATCTGTTTACAGTGTATTTGATACTTTGGCACACAAGTATCTATAAATATACTATTGGGGAGACCCACCTTGGTTTAACAAAGCTAGAAGTGTAGAAGATTTTAGTCTTTGACTGAATCTTGTTCGTTGGTCAAATCCACCTCTGAGTCTGAATATTAGAAAGTGGCTATTCTATAGGACTCATTGCACCTGTTGATTTTGGAACCAACAACTTTATTAAAAGAGAAATCAAAATCCTTTGATACATTCAAGATCTTTAAATAAAAATTAGAAAATGAAATGGATGTTAGAATCAAATGTTTAAGGTCAGATTGAGGAGATGAATTTACTACATATAAATTTGAAATTTTTTGTGAAGATCATGGCATTAGGAGACATTTTTTTTCTCCTAGAACCCTTGAGAAAAATGGGGTAGTTGAAAGAAAAAATAGAACTATGCAAGAAATGGCTAGAAAAATGATGAAAGATGCTGACCTACTAGATGTGTATTGGAAGGAAGCAATTCATACTACTACCTATTTTCTCAATAAAGTGTAGCTGAGTTTCAACAACATTAAGACCCCTCTTGAGCTATGGTATGGAATACTTACTATTAAATTTTTCATAGTATTTGGCAGTAGATGCTACATCAAAAGAGATGAAGGTGATCTCTTGGAAAGTTTAATTCTAGATGTGATGGGGTATTTCTTGGTTATTCTACTAGAAGAAAGGCATATAGATGCTACAACAAGAGATTCCAGGGAAGATGATTGAAACTACAAATGTCAAAGTAGATGAAGGGTAGTGTTAGATCTCTTGTGAACTTGAAATTTCCAAATAGGATATGCTTCCTTGGATTGAAGAAGAAGAAACTGAAGAGAAATAAGAAAAGGAATCGAAACTAGTGAAGACTCTCAAGACTCCAAAAAAAATGTGCAAATGAATCACTCTTCGGATCAAATCATTGGAGACAAGGATGAAGGTGTATTGAATAGGAGGAAGTTTGCAAGAACCAATGAGCAAGTAAGTGCTTGTTGTCAAAATTTGAACCCAAAAAAGATGACAATCGGATAAAAGCTAATGGTCCTGGTTAATAGCTAGTTTTGTCCTATTTAGTTCATATATTTTAATAATTTCAAGATTCTTATTTTATAGACATTCCTAAAACTTATATACTTTTGAGATCTTTTATGTAACCTAAACCAAACCTTGATATATGGAAATATAATTATGATATGATGATATTGCATGGATAATTGCATGAATATGTATGAAATTCATGAACCTATGTTTAATTTATGGTTGTTGATGTTGTGTATACTCTAGATGAAACTAACCTCTTGTAGCTAGAAGAATTGTAACCCGCAACAACTAGAGAGCTTAGCCCACAAAAAAAAGATTTTAGGAAGATTGCAAGGGAGAGTCTAGAATGATGTAAAAGTGATAGCTACATGAAATGATATAGAATCAATCATCAAAGTGGTCAATCAGGAGTCACCAGATCATCCAATAAGACAACAAGAGGAAGAAGGAGTCTATGTTGATAGGAAAACCAAAGCAACAATTTTCATAGAGCATGTCTCTATCAAATCATTAGGGTAGAGTTTCAATTGTATTTATCTTCTTCTATCTTTTTCAATTATGGTTTTAGTTGCAAAGACTATTTCTCTTTCTATTTTGAAGAAGAGTAAACATTTGCATTTAATTTATGTTTTTAGTCCTTATACAAATAAAACTCCTTCCAAGCCTATATATTTGGATCGATGGTTGAGGAGTAGATAAAGTTAGAAGATATATTTTTTGATACTTCTAGTTTTGTTTCATAGACAATACTTCATTGTTAATTTTTCTAGTATTCAGTTGTAATGGATAGGTAATCATGAATGAGAGATCTATGAAGATTCTTGTCATGTGAGAGTTTAGTTATGTGCAATAAAGAATGTTCCAGGTTACTGTTATGATTATTTGATTCAAGTAGCACATATTTGATTTCTCCCAGAGCAAGGGCCACTCAAGGTACTATTCACCCACCTTAATTTCTATTATTAGATTAGAAGACTACATTGTTGCATTCATTTCAAGTAGATTCCCAATTAAACATGCATATGAATCTGATGCAGGAGCATCCAGTGGTGTGAGGGCAATCTTGCATCACCCAAAAGATGATTTCCATTTTTGTTCCTGTTGTTTTCTTTTTGTAGATGTTTTTGTATTTCTGGATACCCTTTTCGTCGAATAAGAGTTTCCAACTTTTAATT